>JASSUY010052260.1:0-30226 GCA_032466535.1 Forpus xanthops | reverse complement strand
CCTTGATTACTGAACAGTCCTTATCTCAACCCATAGGAGTTGCATTCCTTCGGTTCCTCTTTTCTCTTCCCCCCCCCGTAAAGTTGGGGGGGAAAGGAAGGTTGGGAGGAGTGAGTGGGCAGGCAGATTGATTTACGCCTCAAACCACGACAGAGGGTGGTGAGGCACTGGAATGGGTTGCCCAGGGAAGTTGTGAATACTCCATCACTGGTGGTGTTCCAGGCCAGGTTGGACAAGGCTTTGGGTGACATGGTCTAGTGTGAGCTGTACCTGTCCTTGGCAAGGGAGTCAGAACTAGGTTACCTTAAGGTCCTTTCTGACCCTAATCATTCTATAATTCTATGATTCTAAGTCTGGAAATATCTTTATTTTCATAGCTTCTGAGAGGAGTGCAAGAATCGCATTGGCACTTCAGCCTACCACCTAGGAGCCAAATGAAAATATGAGTCTCTAATCTGACCTTTTATCATGTTGGAAAAGCATGCTTCTTTTTGACTCAATTTTGGTGAAAAAAATGAGAAAAGTTAGTGAGCTATTCAGCTGTCAATTTGTCGATTTTTTTCTAGCAGATGTTTGCATCTTTATCTCCTATAAATATTCATAAATATCTTTTGAATTGAAAATTTAAAGGTTTCTTACTCTGTTTGCAGAAAGTGTCCATATATTCTTTACTAGCGTTCATTGCTTTCCCACAGCTGTGTAGTGTTTCTAAATATCATGCTTTGTACCACAGGATATGGTAGACATGTGCATATAAATCACATATAGAATAGAAATTATGTGGGAAAAAATCTGAGATAGATTCTGAGCAGAATTCTACATTGTCACATTGTCAGCTTTATTACCTGCTTAAGTACTGACTGTCCACTGGAGAATTTTTTAACCAAATAATTGGACACAAAATAAGATTTTCATTCTACCAACCAAATGTGAGATATAGATAACATTAGTGACAACATAAATAAAATTGTTCAGCATAAATTTAGTTCAGAGTCATATAAAGACCTGTAATCATACACTTTGGCATATGCTACATATACAAAACTAACTATACTTAACATTCAAGTATTATCTGAGTTTATTTAATAAAAGTAGGAATGGGAATGTAAAAAAAAATTGATTTTGCCTTTGATTTCTCTGTACACCTAAAAGGGCAACAACTATAAATCTGAATTTTTTTTTTTGATGTCATGATATTGCCAAAACTAAATCCCTTGATTGTTACTATTGATTTCCAGTAGCCACTTTTTGACTTTAAATGTAAATCTTTTCAACTTTACCCTTTGTATATAGAGCTGCATCTCTTTATATCTATTCTCAGCACTACCCAAAACTGTTTCTTCAAGGAAGATGAATAAATAACAATTTATCTTGTAGCATAATAATTATTACACTACATAAATAGTGGCAATATTTTATAATGAAAATATTTTTTGAATGGATGAAGATCAGATTGGTTATTGTTAGTACTTTAACATAATAGATTATATCTCTTTATAAAATGAGAACTAATGATAAAGCAAAGCCTCTGCTAGGGAATGTTAATGTAAATAGATACACCTGCAGGTATATAGATTCAGAAGCATAATCAGAAATGCAATTATTATAAGCATTCTTTAAAATTAGAAAATTATTTTATTAGGAATTCTGACAACTGTGAATGTTTCACTTAAAAATGCAGATGGAATAATAAATTCAAATCCATTTAACCATATATTTTTGATACTTCTCCAAAACCTGAAAATGCAGTTCAGTATTCGATATCAGCTGTTTTCTTCCACATGCTGAAGACCGCCAGAAAGCTACAATCAGTTATGATTACCTAAGCTTTGGTCTTGTTGTGGAAATATTCCTAACCTTTTGGAAAATTTCCATTTTTTGTTTGCAAAGACAAAATGAATAGTAACATGCAAAAAAAAAAGTCATAGTATAATTAACAGATGAATGTGTGAGCAATTTCCCATGATACTGTCGTCTCTGCATAAAAAACAATGCATCTTTCAAAACTTGTCCACCTCTTGGATGATGAATCTCAATAAACAAATAGTGTTGATTTAGTTCTCACCAGCACAAAGGCATTTAAAATAATGCTCAGCAAGCAAAAAATAGGGATAGGGGAAGAAAAGGTTTGAGGAACTTGTCTTCAAAGGAGGCCACAGCCCAGAGACAGGCTAGGCACCAGCCTACTTGCAGGAGATAGATGCTTTTGCATCACTTGGATTTTTCACTCTTTTTTTCACTTAATAAGCTATCTTTATCTAGACCCATGAGTTTTCTCACTTTTTGCTCTTCCTATTCCCTTCCCCATCCCACTAAGAGTAGGGAAGGGAAAAGCAGTTGCGTGAGCACTGAGCTGCTGGCTGGGTTGAATCCACTGCAGCACTGAGTATTTTCAGTCAAATTTTGATGCATCCTGTATTCCCAGAGGTTGCTCTACCATTTCTGAACAAAGACCTTGCTAATACCTCTACTGACAGAGGGGATGCAAAATAAACTCCTTCCTTTGATCTGTCAAAGAATCTACATAGCATCATGAATGTAAAACCCAGACTGTGGGAAAGCAAACTTCCTTTATCTCTTTTCTGACACTATAACCTGTGTGTCTACAGTAATTTCTCCTACTTACACTATTTTTTGCTCAAGAACAGTTTCTGTTTATTTTTACATTGTAGGGACCCAGATGGGATAAAAGGAGCTTCAGAAGAATTGGTTTAGACTCAATTGTTTTGGGAGTCATAAGATGATGTCCATTATTTTACATGTTAAACTTGGGCTGCTGTGCTCAAGACAGGAAACATGACTGCAGTTTGATACCAGATATTCATCTCCTGATGCAACACTCATAGATCCCAATTTCTCTAGAGTGTCCAAGCTGTAATAACTGTGTATTGCAGAGCCAAGTTGAAAAATTATTTCAAGCTCCTTTGTAGGACAGCAGTATTGTCTGCATTTGCAAATGCAACCTGAGTAAACTAAAATGTATCTAGATTTATCTGCTCTCATCTATGATGTGTTATGCTTTCTGATCAAAATATATTGTCACTTGAGTGGAGGTGTCAGGCTTACTCAGGTATAGTGAAGTCATCCAAAGAGATGAGAAGAGAGGGAAAATGAGCTGACCAAGAAATATAGTCTATGAAAGACAACAGTGTAAAAAGGAAGAGCACAGAAGTCTTCAAAATGTGGCAGACTACGGGTTCATTTCTTCACCTTGTAGCACAGAAGTTGGAGACATGCAGACAGTGGGTAGTTCTAAAATGAAAAACTGAAGTGATTTCTTTGCTATCATTCCTCAGTTAACAGCTGGCTTATGCTTAGATCAAGGATCACCTGCTGTAAGCTCAGGAGAGATGCATCCCAAACAGAAAGAAGTGCTGCGCGAGGTCCAGGGACCTCCTTGGATGGATAAGGAACTGCTGAGGAAAATTCAAAGGAAAAGGCAGCCTGGGAAGAATACAGGGATGTTGCTCAGGAAACTAGGGAGCAGGTTAGGAAGGATAAGACCCACTTTGAATTAAACTTGGCTAGGGTTGCTAAGGATACAGGAAGGGTTTCTATACGTACATTGCAAATAAAAGTCAGACTAGTGACAACATGGGCCCCCTCTTTAAGGTATCAGGAGAACTGGCTACCATGGATTTGGAGAAGGATGAGGTTCTTAACGGCTTCTTCGCCTCAGTCTTCACTGGAATATGCTCTGACCACACCACCCAAATCTTGCAAGGCAGACAAAGGGACAGTGAGAATGAAGACCCTGGGCCCAGTGTAGGAGAGGATCTGGTTGGAGACCATCTTAGGAACCTAAATGCACACAGGTCCATGGGACCTGATGAAATGCATCTGCCGGTCCAGAGGGAACTGGCAAATGAAGTTGCTAAGCCACTGTCCATCACATTTGAAAAATCATGGCAGTCAGGTGAAGTTCCCAATGACTGGAAAAAGAGAAATATAATCCCCATTTTCAAGAAAGAGAAAATGGATGAGCCAGAGAACTACAGACCAGTCAGCCTCACCTCTGTGCCTGAAGCAGATGCTCCTGGAAGGCACGTTGAGGCACATGAAAAACAAGGTACTTGGTGACAGCCAGCATGGCTTCAGTAAGGGGAAATCCTGCCTGACCAATCTGGTGGCCTTCTATGATGGAGCTACGGAACTGCTGGACAGGGATAGAGCAGTTGATGTAATCTACCTGGACTTTTGCAAAGCGTTTGACACTGTCTCACATGACATCCCTGTCACTAAGTTGGAGAGACATCAATTTGACAGATGGACCATTGGGTGGATAATAAACTGGATGAATGGCTGCATGCAAAGAGTTGTACTCAATGGCTCAATGTCCAGCTGGAGGCCAGTAACGAGTGGTGGTCCTCAGGAATTGGTGTTGGGACCGATGTTGTTCAACATCTTTGTCAGTGACTTGGACAGTGGAATTGAGTGTTCCCTCAGTAAGTTTGCCGATGACATCAAGCCCTGTGGATCGGTTGATATACTGGAGGGAAAGAAAGCCATCTAGAGGGACCTTGACAAGCTTGTGAGGTGGACTGATGTCAACCTGATGAAGTTTAACCATGACAAATGCAAAGTCCTACGCCTGGGTCTGAGCAATCCCAGGCTGTAGTGACAGGACAAGGGGTAACAGGCTCAAATTTAAACAGGAGAAGTTTAGATTTTATATAAGGAAGAAGTTCTTTGCTGTAAGGGTGGTGAGGCACTGGAATGGGCTGCCCATGGAAGCTGTGAATGCTCCATCCCTGGTGGTGTTCAAGGCCAAGTTGGCCAGTGCCTTGGGTGGCATGGTTTAGTGGGAGGTGCATAGGTGCCTTCTATTTATAATCTGCAGTCATAAAATCATAGAATAGTTAGGGTTGGAAAGGACCTTAAGATCATCTAGTTCCAACCCCTCTGCCAGGTGCAGGGGCATCTCCCACTAAACTGTGTCACCCAAGGCTATGTCCAACCCAGCCTTGAAAACTGCCAGTGATAGAGCATTCACAACTTCCCTGGGCAATGTTCCTTATCTTCTCCGCCTCAACTGAATCAATTAAAATAGGAAGAATCTATGAGGATTAAAAAATAATTTTTATATGATCACTGCTATTTTCTCCTAATTCTTACATTAAAATGACATTTTGACAGTTGTAAATTTTCCTGAAACATGCAAAAGCCACTGGAAGTTCAGATTTGAGAGATTTTATAGTCTGTATCAAATGTTATGTATATATATAGGCACTGTGATTATAATATAATAAATTACTGTATTTCCCAGTTTAATCAATTGAAATGGAAAACTTAAGACCCTAAAAAGGTTATAAAATAAAAAAATATTAACATCGGGAACAGAGGAGAGGATCTGAAACCATTGAAGGAGAAGATGGCAGAATGCTTTAAAGCTGCTTGAATTAAGACAAATATATTTTTCTCATTCTATTACAGAGACAAAGGAGGGATATTGCCCTTTGTTTAAGAGCAGTGCTGAAGGAAAGCACTATATATTATCAACACCCAGCCTTAAATATGAAGTACTGTCAGTGAAAACTCTGCAGGCTTGTAATCTATCTACTATTACATGCCTCACAGACGAGACCCTAAGACACTGCTAAATTGGATCAGGTGATAAGAATAAAAAGTAAAAAGGTAAAAAATCAGCAAGCTAGAAAAAATTAAATTGGAAGAAAAAACAAAGTGGGGAGGAACTAGTAAGCCAAGGATTTCCTTTCATATCTTTTCATTAAGCCTTACATTAGCCACTAGAAAGTTTCTATTTTCCATTTCTTAAAAGTAACACTTTACAATTTGTGGAAAAAAAGTAATTTTTTTTAAACAAGTAGAATATCCAGTATATCAAAAGAGGTCATAATAGGCCTGTGGCAGATTATATAGGAAAAAGGTAAGATCTTGTCACTGCATCATATTTTGCTGGGGAACAGAGGCTGTTAAAAATGTGAAGCAATATTTTATAACTTCAGAATAAAATCAGTGAAATGGAATGAAAATGTGATGAGAGCCAACAGATGTAGCATGAAGAGTTGTGTATTTCTTCAGTATGTCTTTGTGGATGGTACAGGATGCAAGCTGCTTTGAACATTCCATTCAATTTACTGAAAACACGAATGTCTTGGACAATGACATGCAAGAAGGTACTAAACTTATTCCATAACCTGTTTTTTCACTTCATTCATGCAGGGTATATTCATGTTTAAAAACATTCATGCATGGTACAAGAGATCTTGAAAGACAGTATGTGTGCAAGTTGTCTAGGAAATGCATATGAGGTTCTACCATTTCTTGTATAACTCATAGAATGATACTGATTGGGTAAAAATGGAAACAGAATTAACCCCTCTGTTTCTCTGTGGACATAGCATAACTCATAACATCACAAAGGTTTGGCAAAAGGAAGAATACCACTCATACTTATCTTTCCAAGTATGAAATGTTCAAGCATACTTAAAGAAAATGAAACTGAAATAAATGCAGAATATGAGAGCAATTTTGAAAGATTATTTTTATCAGTGGAAACAACTTTTTAATCTCAAGTTTTAGTAAAGGACTTGGAGCATACATTGAAAAATGCAATCTGGAAATTCCCATGCAGCTTCCACTGAACATTTAATGGCTGCATCCTTGTCTCACTTTTTGACTGTCATGGTTTGAGGCTCTCAAAGAGTTCTGCTCACTCACTCCCCCCTCCTTCTTCCCCAGTCTGAGGGGATGGGCAGAATTGAAAGAATGCAACTCCCACAGGTTGAGACAAGAACAGTTTAGTAACTAAAGTATAACATAAATCACTACTGCTACCACCAATAATAATACAAGAGAAATACAAGGAAAAAAGAATGCAATAGATCTTCCCCTGATACTTAGCCACGCCACGCAGTGCCCCCCCATCATCTGATACCGAGCTCAACTACGCAGTGCACCCCATCACCTCATACCAAATCCCGGCCATGCCGTGTATACCCCCCCCACACCACCATCTTTTCAGGTCTCTGCCCCCTCTGTTTCTACATCCTGGACATGACGTGCTGTGGTATGGAATACATCTTTGGTCAGTTTGGGTCAGGTGCCCTGTCTCTACTTCCACCCAGCTTCTTCCCAGCTCCCCTCCTCCCTGGCAGAGCATGAAACTGAGAAAGTCCTTGGCCAGCTTAAACATTCTAAGCCATAACTATAAACACTGGTGATATCAGCACTGCTCCCAAGCCGAAAATCCAAAACAGTCCTGCACCAACTACTACTTAAAGGAGAAAAACGACTGCTGCTGCTGAACCCATGACACTAACCAATGTCTTTGGGACTGGCATCTCTCTACATGCCCAGTTCCCCGTCTGGGCAGTTAAATTCCTTATCTGTCAAAATGTCGAATTTGTCTTTCTCACAAAGCAGAAATTGAAGTTCTACTAATTTTAATTCTTAGCTTAGTGTTCAAGAGAAGGTGATGCTGCTGTTGCATTCTCCACATCTGTTTTATTTTGTCCCAACACCAAGCAAATAGAATTTTAAACTAAAGAAAATGTAAAAAATGTGTTAATAGAATATGCTAATATTGTACTACCTTGGCAGTTTCAAAAACATGTATACGTATCCTTCTATTCAGAAGTGGGTTTTGATCTATGGACAGAAACTCAGGGCTGACCACTTACATTATTTGAGAAGGAATATAGAGTGGGTCCAACTCTAAATGCCTCTTGTATTCATAGATTTACAAAATTTATTTGCTTTAAGTCTGTGAAGAATATGTTACATCAAATCATAGTACTATTATAATTCTTTTCTAACTATTTGAGACCTCCCTATGGGTAGAAATAATGCATATTGCTTCACGACAGAAACTGATTAAGTTGTATTTAGATGAATTTTTCTTTCTAGCAGCAAGAATAAGTAGTTTCAAGAAAAATATCAGTTGACAAGCCCCAGTATTATTCACTAATTTGCGTCATTACCAACCATTCAAACATCAGTTGCTACAGAATTATTCTTTTACTACTTGTTCTCAAAAAATATGTTTTACTTGTGTTTTCACTACATGAATGCCATATAGACCTGCCTGACAAATAATTAGTTAAAACCTTGCATCTGTAAGTACTTTCTCTTAATGTGGACAAATAAAATTCAGTTATCCTGCAGCCCAACACTGTCAGAAGAATTTAAAAGAACCATCTCTCTCAAAAACCTAAATTAATGTAGACAGCCAACATGCTTTGTGTGGCTAAATCTATAAGATTTAGAAAAATGAGAGAGGGTTAGAGGGTGATATAAAAAATAATCATTCCTATAGTATTATGTATGTATAGAATTGACAAATGAACAAAGTCTGCCAAAGTTTAGAAATAATGCCATTGGAATAAAAGAGTTAAATAATCTCATGTAACAGGATGCAGAGCCAGGGAAATGTTGTGATACAATAGAATTACAAATTAGGTGTTCTAAGCTTATTCCAGCACAGAAAAGAGTACATTCTGAACTCTAAGTGCTAAATAACTAATGCTGACTAATATGATTGGTAAGTATGTCAGCAAAAAACTGTAAGTGCTAAGTTAAATTTTCAGTATGTATCAGATGACTTTGATAAAGGCACATAAATCCTCTCAAGTGAGGGGTCTACTTGACACCCATGTGCAAACACACATGTACACAAAGAAGAAAGGGCAAACCAAAATCTCTTCTTAATTCAAGGCAGGAAGCTGTCTCCAAAGGATAGTTCCAAGAATGCAGACATGCATGAGAAAGAACCATAAATTAGCAGGTGGAAAGAATGGCACACAAAGGGCTATTGAGTGATTTTGTGATAGCTAACTCCTCCATAGAGAGCTGAGGGAAACCAAAAGCCCTTTGAAAGCATTTCATGCATGGAGAAAACATATTTTTTGAGAGAGTTGTAGGTTGTGGGGGTGGGGTGAAGGGAGCATTAATTAGAGACTGTTGCCAGGCGAAATACATGAATTAAATTCCCCTCTGACATGGTTTTTCAATGTACAGACAAAAAGTCCACTCACCTCAAAGACATTGCTATAGTCCCTTCATCACTGTATAAACATGTATTAGCAATGCCACTGAAGCTGTTGTACATCCTGCACCTTTTAATAATGTGTGTAGGGAATCATTACAGGAGCAGGGAGAAAGAAAAGGTGAAAAAAGATGGAAATACGTTAAGATGTCAGAATGTAAACAGTTTTCTCTCTCCTGAGCCTCTTATACACGTCTGAAGTAACTGTAGTCTCTCAATGAAGCCAGTGATCTTATCTCATGTTTTCAGCAATCCAATGCAGTCCCAGAGGTGTACGAAAAATCAGTGCTCATTGCTGTTATCTTTTCTTACTTAAAGAAAATGCAGCACTGATGACTAAGAAGAAAAACATTGTGCCTGTCTGATAAGACAGCATCCCTCCAAGCATCCTGTGTCTGTAAAGTGCAAATGAACATATTGAAGAAGGAGGAATTGAAAGTCTCAGGTTTGGGGTAACTTCTTTGAAATTCCAAACATAAAGAATATGTGGAAGATCAGTAAAAGCCTAAAGCTACAAAACTTTGGAAAATCATATCCAAGGCATCCAAAGGATAAAGTAACATTCATCAGTAGTATATTCTGAAAATTCTTAGTGCCTCAATCTGATACTTGCAAAGCAAAGGTAAAATCAAAGACAGACGGGGCCAGCTATAGATTCGAAACTAATTTTTGTTTACTGACAAAAGCTCTATGGTCCATTCTTTCAAACTGAACCTCTACCTTTAGCAGAAAGGAACGGAGAGCAGTAGCAAGAATAATTTGTAAACATGTAGCTGCATTTCTTGACATGATGTGGCTCATTAAAAACAGTTGCATGAATTTTATTTTTATTTACTATAAATGCAAGCTTTCATGGAACTCAAACTGCAACAAAATGATTTTTTTTAAAACCTGAGAAAAATTGATAGTCTCACTGAAGGAAAACAAAAACATTTATTTTTCTGATATTCAGTTTTGCTGTATTCATATTTATTTCTCAGTAAGCTGTTTGCTGAACTCCCTAGATTGGTGAGACATAAAGAAACATTTCTAGGTACAAGGTAATGTATACTTTCCTTAGGTATATATAAAGTAGTAATCACTAATGGTTTAAGTGTGTGTAAATTATGAACTCTAAAGATACACTCAAAACTGACAAAAGGTCCAATAATAACTTGGTTTTCTGAAGCACTGGAGGGAGTAAAAACACCTGTTTAAATTCACCATGCTGTTTACTTTAGATGAAGGTGGCACAGTAGGTGACTTTGCTGTCATTGTAGTTTGTGATGAGTTAGTGAAATGAATTCAGTGACCCATGAGGTCATGCTGAACTCTCAAAGGACAACCAAGATGATTATTACACTCCACATTCTATATTGGCATTTAGAATAAAAACATCCTGCAACTTTGTAACCTGCATGCTTTCCTGCAGAAAATCAATATAATAAATTTATGACTACCTCTACAGTAAGAGATGCT
Organism: Forpus xanthops; assembly: GCA_032466535.1. NCBI lineage: Eukaryota > Metazoa > Chordata > Aves > Psittaciformes > Psittacidae > Forpus > Forpus xanthops. The sequence continues at coordinate 19,761 of JASSUY010052260.1, read as the reverse complement.
TTTTAAAAATTTACCTTTTAAAACTTCATTAAAAGTTAGTGTTAAAATCAATATTTATGTGTTTCTCTAGACATGCATTTAAATTCCAACACCTAAAGGGTGTTGGTGAGAGAGAGACTTTGGCATATATATTAATTTACTATACTCTATTAGCATAGTATGTGGGATTAGGAATACAAGATTTCCAGGATTTAGATTGAAGAATGACTGTAGTTTAAGCCTTTTGATTGGGTTTGCAATTCTGTCATCCTTATTAATTTTATACTTTATTTCTTTATAAGCATTTTATAGCATCCAGCACATCTGTATTTAATTGTACAACAGTGACATTACTTTGATATCAGTTCAACGTACAACGTGGGAAGGATATTAAAACAGAACCCAGAGCACCTCTAATTGTTGGTTCAAGACCAGAAGCAAACAGTTAGACTAGATCATCCTATACAGCATGATATCTGTCATGATGTATTACTATGAACACAGAAAACTCTGTTAGGCGTGAGTCTGCATGTAGATTATAAAACAATATAGAAAGGAAAAGAAAATTTAAATATAAAATTAAGAAAATCATCAACTGATGCATCATTCCCCATCTCCATTCTTGTCAGCTTTAACTACATAGGAACTAGACCATGCTATATCAGCAAAATGCACTTTTTTCTCCCTGTATCTATTATTTCAATAAGTGCCTGGCAAGAGATTCCAATAATAACGGTGGTGATGATAATAATAATAATAACTCAACATAACAATTCCTTTCCCCAGAATATGTGTTATCAGAATGGACATGAAGTTTTTCAAAAAGTCAATTAGGCATCACATTTTATAACATGTTTCTCTGCAAATGTACTGCTTTGTAACAGCAGATTGAACAAAGCAGTAATGAGGAACTGTGTATTTTCCCCTTTGCTCTTTGGCAGTTAGCTAGTTTAGGTACCGGTCGTGGTTTAAGAGCAGCTGGTAACACAGAACCATGCAGCCTCTCTCTCACTCCCCCCCCCCCCCCTTCCTTCCCCCCTCTCCTGAAGGGATAGGGAGGAGAATTGAAAGATTGCAACTCCCACAGGTTAAGAATGGTCCAGTAACTAAGGTGTAAGACAAAACCACTACTGCTACCACCAATAATAAGAATGATAAGGGAAATAAGAAGGGAAGAGAATAAAACTGCTCACCATCTGCCAATCAATACCCAGCCTGACCTGAGCAGCTAATCTAGCCTTTCTGGGTAACTGCTCCCAGTTTATGTAGCGGCCATGACGTGCTGTGGTATGGAAAACCCCTTTGGTCAGTTTGGGTCAGGTGCTCCGTCTCTGCTTCCTGCCAGCTTCCCCTCCTTCTTGTCAGAGCATGAGACTCAGAAAGCCATTGGTCAGAGTAAACATTACTGAGCAGCAACTACAAGCATCAGTGCTATCAGCGCAGCTCCCAGGCTGAAAGTCAAAACCACAGCAATGCACTATCTACAAAGAAAGAGAAAAATGACTGCTACTGCTGAACCCAGGATGGTACCCTACAGAATTTCCCTTGAGTTTTGATCTTGTCTGCAAATAATGGGACAGATGTTACCTACCCTGCTACTGTCTTAAAGCATTTGAGACATTGTTTGGAAGGAATAGTGTTACAGAAGCTCATAGTTTTGAACTTGCCTGAAATGCAACTTGCAATTCCAGTTATAATTTATGGCATTAACAAATTCATAGTCATTTTGTTTTCCTTCTGGTTTGGCCAAACTCTTTACTGTCACACTTTTTGCAGTAGTGACTGTACTTTAAACTGCCTTTATATATGAATGTCTCATTACTTGCCAAGACCAAAGCTGTTGTCTGGCATATTTCCAGACAGATCAACCAGCTGTCCAAAGCCCTCAAGGCTTATGACCAGGTGACAGTTCCTTCTGTTTCAGAGCAAAAAACCAAGCACTCTGTGTCTGGGATTAGAAAGAAAGAGTCTCTGTGGGCAGCTTATTTCAGCATCTCCTCAGAAACAGCTGGTGCTTGCTTACAAGCCAGAAAAAATTACAGATCAGGTTGAATATAGGGTTCTGATCCACATCTGCTCCTGAGGTGATGTGTTGTGAGCCATCAACAGGAAAGGGGTCAGACCCACACAAGTGGATGCAGTAATCAGAAAAGCATGGTTTCATCCACTGTTTTTTAACCTATCTGCATTTATCATTTTCTAGTGGGATGTATTTACCTGTGCATGACATTATGCTGATTCTTCATTTCTACTTTTTATGTATCTGTATTTAATTGCAAAAGGGGTGACTAAATCAAGCACTGTGAATATAAATGGTGACAATCTTAAGAAGCAGAGATAACAAAATTCTTTTTTCATTGAAAAAGTACATGACATGTTAAAGTTATCAAACTACATCAAGTGTAAGGAACATTTGATGTCAACAGAACAGATATACCATAGAAAGTTGATGGGAGTTCCAGGAACCTTCAGTATTAAATGTTTTTTTTCTATAATAATGGGTGCTGACATCAATCTCAGGACTGCTGCTACAAATGTGAAAGAAACTTTTGCAGTGTACGCAGATTAAAGTTGCAGAGAAAAGCAGGGGTCCAAATTAAAGCCTTAGTGCTCTGTCACTGAAGCCTCACTGCCAAAAGTTCAATATCTCATTCATCAAAAAATAGAGTCTAGCATGACACTCAAACTTCCACATCTTTAGTGTTATCAAAAAAGGTTTATACTAAAAAAAAACCAAACCCTATTTTTCCTTCAGGTTAATATAGTGGAATCTCAACTTTTTTTTTTTTTTTTTTGCTTTCTTTCCTGTTCTTTTCTAAAGAGCAATGTTTACTTCAGAGCAATTAGCTTCCAGAGTAACTTCCTCTGCAAATATAGTGATACAGTAGCACTTCAATGCTTGTTTGCAGCTCCCAGAGGGAGCTCTCATGTCTGAAGAAAAATAAACCAAAACACATTTATGTTTCCAAGTTGCTTCCTCAAGTTATTTATGGATAAAAGTGCACTTGTAGTATGGCATCAACATTTGTAAACAGCATGATGGCATTAGGGTCAGATAAGAAGCTGCTGCAGAAGTGGATAAATGACAAATCTAAGTTTTAACATGTAAAAGCTGCTAGGATTTTATCAGACACTTAACTCTGACTGGCTTGTTTAGACTGTTCTGAAGACCTCTGCCAAAATGTTTTATGTTACTTTGGGGGTCTAAACAGAATTATGTTGTCAGAAGTGATTTATACAACTAGGGACAGATTTCTAAAGATATCTTCAAGCATAAAGTTTTGACTAATGCAGCAGGATTTACAAAAGAAAGAATGTGAAGTAGATTTCAAAAAGTATTTTAAATACCTGCAAGCTTATAAAAACAGAAGTATACACTTGAGCCACAAAAACAATCTAAAGAAAGTAAATTAAGTATATATATTGCATATAAAGTTGTCGGGTAAAAATAGTGTCCCTAGGAAAACTTGTGACTTGCCATTGACCAAACTTAATATTTCTGGTGAGTTCTACTGCAGCAAGGGCCTTTAATATTAAGGATCTCGGTGCCTAAATTCAGTTTAAAACCTTATTTCAGTTACCTACAGTCCCTTTCCAGATATGACACTTAATTGGTATGGATTTTGGTGATTAGTACATAGACAAGCCATTTAGGTAGCATTATTTATTTTTAATCTCATTACATGCTTTTTATAGGATAGTTGTTGTTGTGGGTTTCTTTCATTCTTTCTTTTCTTTCTTTCTTTCATTCTTTCTTTCTTTCTTTCGGTTGGCTGCTTGTTTGGTTGGTTGGTTTGTTGGTTGGTGGGCTTTTGGATGCCTAGGTACTTACATTCCAGAAAGTCCTTCTATATTCAAGTCCTACTGTTTGCTAAAGACCTAAAAGCCATGTATACCACTGTTTTTAGAGTTTAATGCTACACAGATATTACTATCTATGTAACTCTCCCTATTCAATTCATGCATATGTTCTTTATCTGCCCTACCTGGACAAGCTAAGAAGGAGGGAAGAATAAAAAAAGAGGGTTTAGTTTAATCTCTGCTTTGGACCCCACAGAGTTCATGGATGTGACCAAAGAAGCTTAACTCAAAAATTGCCATCCCTTATTCCCATTAGCCTTGCATCTTTTTCTTTCCTACTCCTGTTTTCAAAATCTGGCCTATGCCAAGACAATTCAGGCTGACAGGCCCTTGACTTCTTGTCACAAAAAGTGTTCACATAGTGAGCTATAAAGCAGTTCATCACATAAAGAAAGTAACTTCTTGGAATTTATGTCTAGGATAGAAAACTGGGAGCAAGCTGAAGAAATGGAATGATGGGAGCCTCAAACAATTCCTCAAAGAGAAGCACAAAGTCTTGCACCTTGACAGAAGCAACACCAGGCACCAATGTATGTTGGGAGTTAACCAGCTGGAAAACAGGGGGAGAGAATTTGAGGATTACACAAGACTTCATATGGGATGTTTAGAGGAGTCAACCAATGTCAGGGAAAGGAATGGATTTAGGTGATTTGAGAGGAAGAACTGTGGGAAAGTAGGGCTAAGGAGATAAAAGGTTACACAGTTAGCTGACTGGTACAATTGTTTGGCATTCTATCTATCCTATATTTATATTAAATTCCCCTCTAACTTTTTCTCGGTGAGGGACTCTTCCTCTTTCTAATATGTGTCTGTATGAAGGTCTTGCTGACAGCAACCAGAGTCAACCCATGGGCCAGAGGGCCTATGTGCCTTCGTGGCAGAGACTGGAGAGACCTGAGTGAGTGAAACCTAGTGCCAGCCACGGGACTAGGATCAGGGTTCAGAGGCCTGGCTGCCAGAGCCTGGATTTTGTGCGGGTGTGCAAGTAACCATGTGTGTGCTGGCAACAGCCAAACTGGACTGCATGGGGAGTGGTTGAGGAGTTGGGGTGGGGGGAGAAGGGGAGGAAGGGGTATATCTAAGGTTGAGACTATAAGAGAATTAACTACTGTGGAACAGAGGAGTCTCAGATAACTTTGGGGGGAGGTGTATGAATGTGACTGTGAGTGAGAGGTTTAGGCCAGCAACTGCAGTGGGGCTATGGCCTTAATGTTCATATGTCCATTTGATAGCACTGGGGAGACTGGGATGCAGGAGCAGATGCTGGGCAGATTGAGTGTTCGGGCCCAGCTGATGAAGGGATTCATATTGTAGATGCTCGTATTTATAGTCTTACTCTTTACCTCCACCTTGCTCAGTGAAACTGGGAGCAGGATAAGGCAGCTGGTGCAACCTATGCTTATGTGTGTGCTCTCTGTGTGTGTCTGTTGATCTGTATGGACAGCCACATTTATTTCTGTATTTGTGTGAATATATGTGCCTAATGTAAATGTATGTTCAGCCTCATTATTGATGGGACCTGGGGCACAGAGCTGCAGCAGTCTCACCTCACCCATCCATCAGAGCCAGGACAGTGTTTTAGAGGGTTGAGATTCTGGATACTAAGGTACAAAGAATATGCACTGTTAATTTAATTTATTCTCCTCCATAGAAATATTTGAAACTGCATCCCCCACCCAGCAACTTTTGCCATCAATATACAGAATATGGAGCTTCAACAAGCTAGGCAGAACACTGATACTTTTTCTTTAAACCCTACATACATTTTTGCAACCAGATCAAGGACAGGGAGAACAGCCTGAAAACCAGTAGCATTTGGCTGTATTTCACTGAAATATCCTGGAACACTGTGGGCAGCCAGGAGGCAAATACTGAGTGAATTCTTTGATCATAAAACCTATCTGATGCAAGACAATCCTTTTGATAATGTATGAGCCATGAAGAAATGAGGCATTGAGAACAGCATGGAACTGAAGCATCTTGCAGGGGAGGATTTGAGATTAATTTCTGTCTTCTCCTCAGGTAGCACACCTCATAATGTCATCCATGGAAGCTCACTGCCAGATGAATAGGAAAGAGGTCTCCTGACACAAATCTTGTTTTCTGACTGTTTCAGCCTGTGCAGCTTATTTTGGCAATCTTATTTGAAGGTCTTTTTTTTTGAGTCTTCTTCCAGGGAACCCTTACTGACTATGGGCTGTCACTACCTTGAATTTTAGACTCTTGAACTAGATTATCAGACTGGAAAGCCCATACACTTTACATTTCCAAAAGTCTTCACATTGACTACATGTGGGAAAAGAAAGAAAGAAATTTTCAATTTCAAGGGATGGAGTGTTTTATGTATAGACTCAGGAAAGAGAAGTACTAGGCTTGTCAGTGCTGATTTGCCTATGAGACTGCCCATCTTTTATGGCAGCTCAGTGATCACAGCTGTGTCAAGCTGTCTGGGAACAACTTAGAATGTCCTGACTTATTTTTAAAAAATGTTGTGAAGCGAATTTGGATGATGTAGAGCTGGCTAATGACACCATGGGGTGATGCTGTTCTTCAAAAAAAAACATGGGAAACGTTGGAGACAAAAATGTTTTCAACATTCTTAGAAGAAAGAGCAAACTGAAGAGCCCTAATGAAAACAGTAACATATGTTCTCTTGCTAGACAAGGACTCCTCTGTGATACCACTAAGCCAAATGTGCTGAAGACAGATTGTTAAGCGCAGAGGATGACAGTCACTTTCTTTAATAACTTGGCTCACTGGCAGAACTTGATATTTCAAAGTGGCTGGAAAAATGACAAATTCAGAAGAGAGGCTTTCTAAAAAGATATCATGGAAACATTGCCTCTTACAGTGGAGATGAAATTCTTAAAAAATTTAAATCACTTTCCAGAAGCTACGGTCAAATGCGCAAAAAGCTTCAAAACCAAGAGCAAAAGCATTTTATGTGATAAGTGGATGACAATGCAGACAGAACTTGAGGAAAACCTCATGAGGAGCTCACAATAAGCCAGAGGTATTAAAGCTAAAACAAAGTGTAGTAACAGATTTAGAGCTGTGAATCAACTGCACTTGTAAACAAAGAATGAAGGTGCCACTAGTAGGGTAAGGATAGAGCAAACTAAATGAAATAAGACATATTTCACTTTAATACACGTTTTTATGTAGCTATTTTAAAGGTAATATTTTTCCAAAGCAATGTTCATTATTTACAAAATAAAAAATAACATGGAAAAATCCTATTATGTCCCAAGATCAACAAATATGAGTAGTAGTTAACAAGCACCTGTATCTTCTCTCCAACAAACTGAATTTTTGTTAAAGAAAACTTATTTCACTTTTAGAGAATTATCTTGCAAATCGAACACTAAACATTTGTTGCAACAGAAAAAGACTAAAATGTTCCATTTAATCCATGGCCTGGTAGTTCAAAAGGAGCATTTTACCTTTTTTAATGATTTATATAGCAATTTTTCAAGGTCAAATTTCATCAACAGAAGTCCAATCTTTTATGAAAATGCTGTTTCGTTTGATCAATCAATCAGATGAAAGCTTGCATCTATGCTGTGAAAAAAAATTCATCTAAAGACCTGAAAGTTGAAGATGCATAAAATATCAAGGCTTCCAGGAAAATAAGGAAAAAAAAAAATTGTAGGTAGGAACAGGTGATAACACCAATTCAAGACATTCATGTAATCCATTATACATGTCTATTTCTAAATTATTGATTTTACAGGGCCCAATATTCAATCTAGATCTTAAAAGAAAGGCTGCAATTTGATTGAAAATATTTAGAAACATTCATAACACAGCCAAACATGAAAAATATATGTTCATGACATATTTTTGTCTATAGCTCCAATTTCAGCTGCAAGTAACTGATTACTTAGCTTCATCTGCTTCAAGCTGTCACAATACAGAAAGAGCCCTGAAGTCCATTCAGAAATATTTCCATTCATTCAGCCAAACTGAATTTCAGATGTTTTCTGAAGCGGTAAAGTTGACAGAAATTGTTTTAGAGATACAGGCAACGTATGCAGGAACTGAGAACTATTTCAGTGCTCTCTGCCACATTAAAATATGGCTTTGATCCACAATGAGATAATCCTGACTCAAGAGGTGTATGATTTTATTCCTACAAAGTATAGCCTTGTTCTAGCCATTACAGACATTGCAGAAGGTCTCACATTTGAGAAAACAGAAGTGAAAATTGCTGTTTGAATCTTTACTGGAGTTGTCAAACATTTTTTATATTTGTTTCAAGGAATAACTATCTTATTATTTTTGTTTGATTTCATTTTGTAATGTGACTACATTTTCAAGTGAGAAAAATAAGTCTTTTAGTTACCCTTGACCTTAAGTTCTTAATTCATTATTTCATCTGCTACTGTGGGGCAGAGGAAGGGGAGAGGATGGAAGACTGCAGGAGAAAAAGTCAATGAAAGGTCTTTTGAGATGGCAGTCAATTCTATTCAAACATTATGTTTTGTGTCCACAGAACACACTGATCCCTGGTGGAATCTTAATATTTTAATTAACAATTTCTTTTCACAATCTAACATAATTCTGCATTGACCTGAATTTAAGAGGCACATAGAATCATAGAATAGTTAGGGTTGGAAAGGACCTTAAGGTCATCTAGTTCGAACCCCCTTGCTATGGGCAGGGACACCTCCCACTAAACCATGCCACCCAAGGCTATGTCCATCTCACAATAAATATTGCTGTAATCGTTATTTTGCTAAGCATTTGCAATAACTGTACTTTTTTAAAAAATCTATAAATAAAAAATTTTGTTACTTATTTATATGTTATTTGTCCCCTAACACCAGACAAGGTAACTTGGACAAAACCAAGATACTATACAAGCTGTAGAAGCAAGTCATGGAGTCACACAGCAGTCTTACCTCCAGGTAAACAGACTACGTATGTAAAAATAAAAGGTGGAAATTATACCATTTCTGGGCATGTCTCTACTATTCTCTCTTTTCTGTCTCACATGACCTTGTAGGTTCTGGTGCCCAAAATACCTTACTGCAGATAGGAACCTGCTAAAAAAGCAAGCCATGTTGCTGGAGGATTCTGTTATGAAGGACACAGCTATGTAGAAGATTTGCCATTGCAGAGAAGATAATGTTATCTTATCTTGTTCACTGGGTAGTAGGGCTCATCTGAGCTCTGGAAAGATGTTGCCAGTTACAGACTGCATCAGGCAATGAAGACTATCAGACCTGTGATGTGACTTCTGAGCAGGAAGTGACTGAAACTGTTTGATACCCGTCAGTTTCAAAAATAATATGATAGAGGTGTCTGGAATCATCAAATTAATAGATAAAATAAATAGGAACTGTAATTCACTATTTCCCATTATATAAAAGCTATAAAATGCCAAACCTAATACACTATCATTGAAACATAGCATTATGATGTTAAAACGAGAATTCAGTGGGGCTAGAATTCAATTTATGTATGCATGAAAAAGGCAAAAAATTATGAACAATTTTTTTTTTCAGATACATACTTAGACTGTTCCTCATTTTAGAATAAAAATTTTTGAAATCATTCCACCAGCTTTTAAATATTAGATTGGATGGAATACTATATACAAACAGCAGTTTTCTATAGCTATGTGACTTTTCTCAGTGGAGATGCTGACTGTGCTGTGGAAATCGTAGGCAATCACAAAGACAACTCACAAAGAGAAAAGCATGCATGTCATTCAGTCAATTAACCTTCATCAAGGAGTACATTGAAGTTACAATACTGGGATTGAAATCCACAGTGTTCAATCTTTCCTAATTTGAGAGTATTTGGTGACGGTTTTATCTATTTACATAGGTGAAGTCTGTTTACACAACAGATTTATGAACAGTGTGAAACTGTTTACATCTAAGGTTGTGTTTTGGAATCATTTCTACTCAAAAGCTAAATAAAGTAGAAGAGCAATATATTATGAATCTTTGGTAAGTGGTTAATGCAGCTGCTTATTTCACAATGAGAAAGTAAAGTGCCATATAAGCTGTACGTAAAGTTTTCACTTGGGGAGGTCAATATATTATTCTGTACTTTCAGAGAGTGATGATCCGATAAAATTTCAGCAATCTTGGCATAAATTATATAATACATGATTCACATAAATTACTATTAATATATTTGCTGAGTTACTTGCAATTTGTCAAAAGCTATTTCCACTTATAGTTTAAATACTGTTCAAAAGAGATATGATGAAAGTAGTCATTTTGTCTCTATATGAGATTGAGTAAATGTCAATTACCTTTTCTTTCTACAGCTGCGCAATCAGAGAAAATTTTGCTGTTATAAGAATGCTTCTTTTCAATCTCTCCTGGTTACTGCCTATGAATGAAAAAAATATCTTTTTAAATTCTACGTTAAGTGAACTTCTAAAAATATTTTTTATTAAATTTGTTATAGAAAGAACTATTAATAGTACTAGATATACAGAAGGGAAGAAGGTCTCAGGTAAAAAAGGAATATGAAAGTAGAAAAGAATGTATTCATAAGTATCTTATAGAAAGGAATAATATAGACATGCTCTTTGTTAATTCTAAATTTGCATTTGAGATATTACAGAACAGAATTAATTAGCATTGCTTCCATGAATAGAGAAACTCTGTGTAGTGGTTCTTATGAAACAGAGTTTGGTACTAAAAAATGTGAAAGATTTCTTTGTAACCATGAGCACTTTACATTAAAACAAAGAATATCTTTTATAGTGGTTCGTATGAAGGTGCAAGAATATTAATGTTCTCTAGCTACATGTTATTAGTATTGGACTCTTGGTCTGATAGTCTGAACAAAAATGGCTAGTAATCAAATTCTCTTAACTCAGGCCCACTGATCACTTTAAACTCATGGCCATATTTCAAGGCAATTGAGTTTCAGCAAATATGCCATAGGGCGTAAAATGCATGTTAGAGAGCTGGAAACAAAACTCACTGGACTTCAGATTTTCACTACCTTTTGAAATAGGGCTGTGAACAAACAATAAAACTATCTACATGCATAAGATTGACTAAAAAATATTGTGATTCTTACCTAAATATATGTATATCATAGTTGATGAACATATATGGATTATCTCTATAATTATGTGCATAATCTTATATGAATCATGTGATGAGTGTCACACTTTGCTGAGAATTATTTTTCTCCCATATAGTAGCTTTTTTCTTTCCAGATCTGCATAATGTAAGACAAAAGATGGGATGCATATCATTTCATTCTGAAAAGTAGTCCTCTCACAGTGGCTTATGTTATGTTCCTGCTCTTTTTCGTGGTCCAATATAAACAAGAATTTTGGCATGCATTAAATAAAAGGTTTCTCTATCTCTTTTGTTTAAGCTGACCATGTTGTTTTATGCATAAAATCTAATTAGGGTGTTGATTTCATTCACTATCTTTGGAAAAAAATGCTTCATTGCTACGCTAATAGAAATAGCTCTTGTTTCCACGTTGTCCTGCTAGACTTTAATATGTAGCCGATAAAAGTCAGATTCTTTTCCAATTTATAGCCTGTGCAGTCCTATCAAGTCTCTGAAGTTATACAACAGAATTTGGCTAATAGTGGCTCTATAATAGCTTCCAACTGAGTTTTCTTCATTAGCATAAACCAGTATATAACGTATACAACTCAGTTTTATACCTTTGATTCTGAAAAACAAATTGAGCTTTGCAATCATTTATTACAGGTAGCTGGTAAACAGTATATTGTTTGGGGATTTTTTTTTTTATCAACAGTTATTAGGAACAAATGCAGATGAGCCAGTACAGTTTTGTCCTGGGTTCAGCAATAGCAGTCATTTTTCTCCTTTTTAGTAGCTGGTGCAGTGCTATGTTTTTGACTTTTGGCCTGGGAACAGCACTGATAACACCGATGTTTTTAGTTGTTGCAGTAATATTTAGTCTGACCAAGAACTTTCTGAGTCTCATGCTCTGCCAGGGAGGAGGGGAAGCTGGGAGGAGGCCGGGAGGAAGCAGGGACAGGACACCTGACCAAAACTAACCAAAGAGGTAATCCAGACCGCAGCATGTCATGCCCAGAATGTAAAAACTGAGGGCAGGAACCCAGAAGAGTTAGTTGAAGGCTTGGTTGTCGGGTGGTGCGCAGTTGTATTCTCTTCCCTTGTATTTCCCTTGTCATTATTGGTGGTAGCAGTAGCGGTTTGTGTTATACCTTAGTTACTAGACTGTTCTTACCTCAACCCACGGGAGTTGCATTCTTTCAGTTCTCCTCCCCATCCCCATGGGAGCAGGGGGAAGAAAGAGGGGGGGAGTGAGTGAGTTAACTAGGTGATTTATGGCTGGGCTTAAACCACGACAAGTTTGTATAAAAACGTGCCATTGCTCCTTTTGGATCATATCTTAAATCAAGCAATGACTAAATGAATAAAACAAGCACCTAGCAGTTAGTTGGTGTGGTGCAGGGAAAGCAAAATTCCTTTTGTCTTTTATATACAGAGTGAGGAAAAAGATAAAATTAAAAAGAAACATCAAGTTGCATATGTAGCTTTCACAGTCACACAAATTACAATACTATTAGCTAAAGGCACTATTTCTATTTGATTGTGCCATTTCACCACTGTGAGTCCTTTCATAATAATCTTTCCATCTACCAAAACTTTTTCCTCTGCTATCATCAACCAGCCCAGCTGTCATCCATAATCTTTCTGAGTATGTATGCTGCTTTAATACCCTAGCATTGGAATTTTCTTTTGTGTGTAAAGTTTGTTGAAATTTAGCTGAAACAACCAGTAAATACATCTTTGTTATCAAATGAAATAAAAAAAATGTAATTTGCCTAAAGATCAGATATCCTTCAGTTACCACTCAATTGTAAAAATTCTTTTTAGCTTTTTAGATATTCTCAAATTATAATTATTTAGTATAGAGAAATTAGAACTACTATTCAAAAAATGAACAAAACCAAACCATTTAACTGCATTCATCCTAATCTTGTGACCAATTCATTGTTATGCTTAAACTGAGCTATTTCATTTCCTGAGGCCTTTTCCCCAGGGATCCTACTGCTCAAGCCATTTTCTCAGAGCTATGCTTGTATTTTGGAAAGAAATCTGTTGGAATAAGAATTGAGAAAATGAAATACAAGGCGGGGGATCAGAAAGTGTGAGCATGCATAAAAGAATAAAAGATGGGAGCAAAAAGGGATAAATAAAACAGTTGGATGAAAAAAAAGATAAGAAAGCACATGGCTATGGGCTAAAAAAGATATTTCTTTGCCAACTCAAACTCTTGACGCCAATTACAGGTTACAAATATAAGAATTATTGCTCCTGGAATGGAAAAGTTCATTAGTAAAATTTGAATATTCCAACAAGTAATTTATTTTTCAATATTTCAAGTTTCATACCTAGTAGAATCAGCTTTCACCTGCTACTTGCAGCACTTTATTTCTTCTGAAATAATCAATGATACTTCTTGAAGTTATGGAAACAAAATCCTCTAAAACCAGGTATTCATTGGAAGACTTTACCATCCCATTTTTTAGAGCCTTGATGAAAATTAATTATTTTCCATACTTTGGAAAATTGATGAATTATGTATGTCAAACACCATGCCTACTGGACACTGCAATAGAAGTGACAAAAGGTTTCTTTTGCAATATACAAGCTTTAAAGATTTCAGCCAGCATGCTTTGTTCTGGGGTCATAGTAACACACTGATCTAATCTAAAAATCTCTTGTGTATATTTTGGATCTGTTCCAGATTTTTGTTGCAGAGAGTGTAAAAGGTGACTTAAGACTCTGACCATTCCACCCAGCACAAAAGGAGAACATGCAGAAATGCATTGTGCCATGTCTCCCCTGCAGTGCCCTAATTCTGAAAGGTTTTTTAAGAAGACTTTCCTTGGTTTGCACAAGAAGAAACACAACTTTCATTCCAAACTGCCCAGGAAGTCTTATAATACTGTGTGTATTTATAAATCACATTTAGACCATATTTGGAGACAGTATTGGAATGTTTGGGGATGGAAACCTTTAGGTTTGTATAAAATCAGAAAATAACAAAGCACGTAATGTTAATCAAATACTCGATACCTTTAGTGTAGCCTTAGGTAACTGGATAAATCTGTATTTCAGATTCTCCATATGCTGTCTGAGAATATTAAGGTTTGTTGCCTGTTGCAGAGGATAATGAAAGCTAAATAAGTAAAGCATCTGGATGCATACACAAATAGCTATTGATTTTATAGGCTCTTCATGTATGTAAGTTTATGTGGAAGTTCCAAAATATATTAATTATCATATATTAAAACACAACAGAGTAGGCTTATGTAAACTGAAATAGTTCTCAGCCATTAAATAGTGTAATCTGACTATCCCTATCTCTGTCATTCAGCAACAATTAAGCTTCCATTTTCACTTCAGTGAAAATGACATGTTCAATTAAATTGATAATTGTGTATTTTGTGAAAAAATAATTCTGTGACAAATAGTTTATCATTTTGTCAAAGAAAAATGTCGTAGAGTAGAAATGGAGAGTTGTCAGCCCTGTAAAAGAGAAGCTCTGTACTGTGTTAGACAAATACATAACAACTGATTAAATATTTTTTATTTTCTTCATGGAAAATCAATTTGTTGATTCTATTTAACATCAAAGAAGACAAAAAGAATAATCATATTTCTCTGTACCTTTTTTACTTGCTATTTTGATTGAGACAGAAAGTAGAAAACTTTGAGGCTTTTTTTGAAATATTAAGTTGGTCATTATAACATTGAACAAACAAAATGAGAACATTTCCTGAGAGAATTTCTAAACCAATTTTCTAGTTTATATCTGTCATTTCAGGAAGACAAGAGCAATTCTTTTTCCTTTTTTTTTTTTTTATTGTCTTCCCTAGGAGTAGCTTCATAAACTAGGTATAATAGAATTCTCAAATATTAGTTCTTTCATTTTAAGGCTTTCTTTAATCATCTATAGAATCAAGTCCTAGTCATGAAGCAAATGTGGCTTTCCAAAACAAAGCTTTACTGAATGACACCCCTTATCAAATCTTTTATGAACCTTGTAATCTTCTACTTATACCTAGAAATGCAGTTATTAACAAAGTACCACAAAGAATAATATTCTTATATGTTCACCCTGTTAAACCCATAAGATATAGAAGTATTCTGAGATATCCTAACAAGTTTTGAAGACCAGAGAGATGTACAGATAAGTACCTACATCTTAGAATCATAGAATAGCTATGGTTGGAAACGACCTTAAGATCATCTAGTTCCAACCCCCCTGCCATGGGGAGGGACACCTACCGCTAAACCATGCCACCCAAGGCTATGTCCAACCTGGCCTTGAACTTTGCCAGGGATGTAGCAGTCACAACTCTCCTGGGCAACCCATTTCAGTGCTTCATCACTCTGGCAGTAAAGAATTTCTTCCTCAAATCCAATCTAAACTTCCCCCGTTTAAGTTTGTACTCATTATCTCTTGTCGTCTCAGTACAGTCCCTAATGATGAGTCCCTCCCCAGCATCCCTATAGGGTCCCTTCAGATATTGGAAGGCTGCTATGAGGTCTTCACTCAGCCTTCCCTTCTCCAGGCTGAACAACCCCAACTTTCTCATTCTACCTTCACATATATCAGAGCCAAATGGTATATCTAGAGATGTTAATGGTTTTCGAACTTCTCCTTGAGAAATGTTTCCCATCACAATGTAAAATTGTCCATATAACCAGTATTAGGTTTAGACTTAGATGCCTCAGAGGTGGCAGTCATCTTTTAAACAAGGGGAACCAAAAGCCAAGATTTAGCCACTATGAATAAGTTACATAATGCACTGAATCTGAGAGTACTGCACTAAAGATTGATATATTGAAGCATGACACCTACACAGGGCAACTGACAAAGTCAGAAGCACTAAACTGTCATTCTGTACTATAAATTTTTTATTGATGAAGTAATTCCTAGATGAGAAATTTCTGGGATTTGATGAAAATGAAAAAGCAGCCATGTGGGTTTGAACATGAAATAACAATTTACACCCTTGTAAGCTTGACTCTTTGAAAAAATCTGTTACCCTAAAGAGTATGTAAGGTCAATGACATCTTGCTGGTCTCTGACAACAAAGAAAGTGTATAAAGACACTAATTTTATTTAAAAGGGCAAAGATCCATTTTCAGAAAAAGACTTGATTTTTCAGATTTTGCTATGCAAAGTAATGTCTAGGACAGCTTTTTGTGTTTTTAACATGACACTAATTCAACTCAATAGAGGTCTAAGTATAGAATATTGTACAGACTGCAACGTTTGGCATCTGCCAGAGGAGAAGCAAAAATGGTTTTAGTATAAAAGATATTTTGGGTGTTCTCCCTTTCTAATTTTACTGATTTTACTGAATAGACTGAATCTAAACATTTTCTCTGAACTTGACATCACCTTTAAAATTTGAAGGAAGAAAGAGTGAAGACAAACTTGAAACCTCAGTCTTCATGTTGTTCCTGACAGTCCAGAAACCCAGACCCAATAGTACATGAGAATTAACAGAAAGTTCAAAGACAAGGCGGTTTTGTGCAGCTTTTGTTCATGAAAATAATCACAATCTCGCTCAAAATATTTTTCATTATATTAATCAAACATTGTTTTAATTAATACAAAAATTGGCATCACTAGTTATTTCAGATCCTATTTACATCTGTTTCAGCTTTGTGACTGAGCAGGAGGAACACCCCATCTAAATGGGCTAATATTGTGTGAAGATTATGTACTGTAATCTCCTGCAGAATACACGTATTTTTCTCACTTTTGTTTTAGCTATACGGCTTGTAAGTGGAGAATTATTCTCCTTTTGTAAAGAAAATACAACACAAGAACAAGTATTGGAGATGTCAAATCAGTATTATAAAGACTTGAAAAATAAGGTGATTAATGTCCTTGGTTCAGATGTAACAGTAATTTTTTCTCCTTCTTAGTAGCTGGTTCAGTGCTGTGTTTTTTACTTTAGTGTGAGAACAAAGCTGATAAGCACACTGAAGTTTTCAGTTGTTGCTAAGTAAATTTTACTGTGATCAAGGACTTTTCAGTTTCATGCTCTGCCAGGCAAAGAACGGCATGGGAAGCTGGTAGGAAGCAGAGACAGGACACCTGTCCCAAAGTAGTCAAAGGGGTATTCCATACCACAGCATGTCATGCCCAGTATATAAACTGGGGGAGAGTTACCCAGAAGGCTGAGATTGTTGCTTGAGTAGGACTGGGTATCGATCAGTGGGTGGTGAGCAATTGTATTCTCTCCCCTTGTTGTTTCCCTTATCATTATTATTGGTGGCAGCAGTAGTGGTTTATGTTATACTTTAGTTACTGGACTGTTCTTATCTCAACCCGTGGGATGTACATTCTTTCTATTTTCCTCCCCATCACTTCAGGAACTGGGGAATAAGAAAGTGGGGGAGTGAGCAAGCGGATACATGGTTCTGAGTTGCTGGCTGGGCTTAAACCACAACACTTAGTCTGTGAAATTTCATTAAAAACTAGAGATTTTCAATTATCAATTTCCTCTTTAAAATTTCATTGCAACTGTTTAGAATTAAATTTTAATTTTTTTTTTTGCCTTAATTTAGATATAATTTAGCTTACTGGGACTATATCTTTGGTGGAGTGCAAGTTTCCTTCAGTAACTATGTATCTCACATTTCTACTGGTTTCTAGCAAAGTCCAAAGTATAGGAGTAAAGATAAATTAACATCGGAACTCTATCTGATTGCAGGTTATATCATAAATGCTATTAAATATTTTACACTAGGGTGACGATAGACTACTGTTAAAAAGTTTTTTTAGCTTCCAGATAATATAGTGGAGCACTGCTACTATTGTAATTAGGACAGAAATTAATTGATTGCTAGAGAAGCAAATAAGTCTTTAAAGCTTCCCAGGTCCATAGATATATCTAATTTTACTGTTTAAGTGCACTCCTGAAATGTAAAGAAAACAGTAACAGACATGAACATAGCCTACCTCAAGAGAAAAAAAACAAACCTCAGGTGCATTCAAGTGTCTGGGAATAAAAGCCAGCAGCATATGAAAGCTTGCATAGTGCAGCTCACAATCTAGCCACTGTCTTAATTTCCCGTGGAACATACACCAGTGTCAAAAGAGCAGTAAATCTGAGGTCTAAGTTTTTGATGTTAAAATAAACAAAGTAAATTTTAAAAGTCTCTCTCAGTCCTACGTTCCTTCCATGAACAGCTCAGCATTCCTAACAAACATTCCAATGAGCTATTTGGGTAAGCCTAGACCATTTATTTTTTTATTTATTTCTCTATACTTACTATCAAGCAGTTTAGCCCCAGCCAGCAACTAAGGCCCATACAGCCACTTGTTCACTTGCCCCACTGTGGAATGGGAGAGAGAATCAGAAGAGCAAAAGTGAGAAAGTTCATGGATTGAGATAGAAACTATTTAATGAGTAAAACAAAAGTTGTGCAAGCAAAATAAAACAAAATTAATTCACTGCTTCCCATTGGCAGGGAGGTGCTCAGCCATCTCCAGGGAAGCACGGATCCATCATACATAATGGTTAGTTCAGAAGGCAAAAAGCCGTAACCCTGAACATCCCTCTTCCTCCTCTTTCCCTCAGTTCCTGGCTGTGTCCCCTCCCAATCTCTTGTGCACCCCCAGCTTACTCACAGGTGAGGTGGCTTAAGAGGCAGAAAAGACCTTGACTCTGTGTAAGTACTGCTCAGCTGCTCAGCAGTAATGAAAACATCCCTGTGTTATCAACACTGTTTCCAGCCCAAACCAAAGCATAACGCCATGCTAACTACTATGAAGAAAATTAGCTCTATTCATCTTAACACACATGAACTCAACTGTAACAGAAGAGTACTTTTCATTAAGTGCGGTTCTAGAACGCATCAACTTTGTTATAACCTTGTCAACCTTAAGGCAGATTCTGGCATGCAAAGCTTAAAGAAGATGAGTAGGGTGACATACTTGGTACAAAAAAAAAACAGGTAAGAGGCTAAAAAAGTCCACTGATGATGCAAAGTTCTCAAGTATGAAATCAGTGAAACATTTATTTCTACTCAGGAAATAGAAAACATATGCAAACTTTTATAGTAACATTTCCAGAAATGTTTCATTACTGATAACATGGAGACACACATAATCAGAATTAACTAGATTTTTGATCTGAGTCTCATCACTGTTGCTTTTCAAAAATCTGATAATTTCACCAGAATTAAGATTTATTTATTTTATTGATTTATTTTGAGTCAAGTCTGTATGCAGGGCAAGATCTGTATGCTGTTATTAATGGAAAACATAGCTTTGTGTTAGTTTCTTTTTTAAAAATAATTTTAGGAGTTATAAATTAGAAATTCAGGCCTTATAGTCAAATAAAAACTGGAGAAGATAATTTTATATTAAAATACAAAAACAAATACCCTTTCTTTCTTTTTTTTTTTTTAAGGAGCTTTTTAATTGCTCTTTTCTTAACGACTTACATGGCCTTATTAAATTTGGAAGCAGTGAAGAAGAATGAAGCAGCTGTTAGGAGCCTGAACAGAAACCAAACAGCTTCTTAAGAGCTTTATTGTTTTCTTCTTATTCTTAGAGATTTATTTTATTTTATCCCATGGCAGTTTAGGAAAGAACAAGAGGAAAACATTTGCTTATGAGAATGAAAACAAGCACCAAAATTGAAACAACTGAAATGAAAACAGTGTTATTGTTTCATTTCTCTAGGATACGTCTTCATGCAGAACATTGGAAACTGTCAGAGTAAGGCGATACTGATGAGGTTCAAAGTCAGATTTTTAAAAAGATTGTTCCATGTCATGGGTTCAGCAGCAGCAGTTATTTTTTTTCTTTAAGCAGTAGCTGGTGTAGCACTGTGTTTTGGATTTTTGGCTTAGGAACAGTGCTGATAGCACCAGTGTTTATAGTTATGGC
>JASSUY010052241.1:0-20212 GCA_032466535.1 Forpus xanthops | reverse complement strand
CAAACTTAAACAGGGGAAGTTTAGATTGGATCTGAGGAAGAAATTCTTTACTGTAAGGGTGGTGAGACACTGGAATGTGTTGCCCAGGGAAGTTGTGTTTCCATCACTGGTGGTGTTCAAGGTCAGGTTGGACATAGCCTTGGGTGACATGGTTTAGCGGGAGGTGTCCCTGCTCATGGCAGGGAGGTTGGAACTGGATGATCTTAAGGTTCTTTCCAATCCTAACTATTCTATGATTCTGTGACTTATATTAATACAGTCAGAGCAAGGAAGTGTTGTGTAATTATAAGCCATGAGCTTTAAAGGCTTATTTCAGCAAAACAGCTATATGTTGTATATGGAGAAGTGTTATTGTACTGAATAGTATACTTCTAGAAGAATTCTATTGGGACAAAAGTTTCCCATTACCATCTGCTCAAAAGACCTATTATTTGTGACGAATAACATAGGCTGCAGTTGCAGCAAACACAGAAGCATGAGAAACGGGACCTGTGCATACGCGTTAGTCTGGGTGTTTTGCTGTATACAGTTGCTTTTCCTGATGTCAGTGTCTGCAAAGGTAACTAGATTGGCAATAGGAATGAGATTGGATGATACATCCTGACATCCTATGAAGGCTTATTACAAATGTTGTTCTTCCTAGTGTCTTGTTTCCCATGCTCTAGAGGAGGAAGATATTTCTTTCCTTGAAAGGGCTGAAAGTTGTAGTAATGATCTTAATTCTTTAGAATATTTTTCAGAAAACAGTTCGATGCCTTTTTTTTAATTTTGTGCCTTCAAATAAGGATGTTCTGAAGTGAGATTTTCAGGATGGGAAAAATGGCAATGAGGGTATTTAACAATGGAAAAATAAACTTGGGGAGATTATTTCAGGGGCTAGTCTGTTGTTCTTTTAACCAGGAAAGAGAGTTGATGCTTCCAAAATCATACTTTTGTTCTTTTACCCAGTAAAAGACCATGGCTTCCTTTAAGTTGAAGCCATTTTTTTTTTTCAGTCATAATGTCTAATCCTCTGTAATTGTGTTATCATCAGGGTTTTCAAGTTTCTGTAATAGTCTTTATTAAATGTGTAGGTTTGGGTTTGTTCATGGCTTATATTTAATTTTCTTATAATTTATGCTCGTAAAATACACTAGAACTGTTGTTCCATGAAGAGTTATTAACCTTCCAAGAGTTATATTGTCGCAATTCAAAAAAGAATGTGACTGTTAGAAACTTGCAAACAAATATCTTAATAGGAAACTATTACTTGTGGTATTGCAGGATCACATTGGTATTTGGTGCTACTGAAAGCAGCAGAGAGAGTGCTAGGTAATGCTAAATAGCTACTGGAATGGCTTTTATTATAATAAATTGCCTCAGAAGTCCTTTGGCATAGCACCATTCTTTGTATCCCAAGCAGTATGTTAGATTTTCCTAAATTAGATGATGTGGGTTGACCCCAGTCAGCAGCTGAGCACCCACACAGCTGCTTGCTCTGGGTGGGAGGAAGAGAATAGGAAGAACAAAAGCAAGAAAAAAACTCATGGGTCAAGATAGAAGTTTAGGTGAAGTGAAGCAAAGCAAAAGTAGGAATTCATTCACTGCTCCCCATCAGCAGGCAGATGTTCGGCCCCTTCCGGAAAGCAGGGCCTTGGCATGTGTAATGCTTACTTGGGAAGATGAGTGCTGTAACCTCAAGGGTCTCCCCTTCCTCCTTTCTTTGAGCATTTATTGCTAAGTATGACATATGAAATATCTCTGGTCAGTTGAAGTCACCTGTCCTGGCTGTGTCCCCTCCCAACTTCTCACTCATCTCAGCTTACTTGCTGATGTAGAGGGGGCACAGTGGGAAGAAAAAGAAAACTCTGATCACTGTGCCAGCACTCCACAGTAGCGAAAACAGTGATATGTTATCAACGCTGGTTTTGTAAAAAATACAAAACACAGGGGTGCTGTAAAAAAAATTAACTCTAGCCAATCATACACAGTACAATAAGGGAATGGTAATTTCCCTTTTTGAGAGTTTTGTATGAACTAGAAGTTTGTAAAAGGATGCAATTTTTCAATAAACTGGGACAACTTTATGATTCAAACACTTTTTTGGAAGTTAGGAGTTTAATCTGTCTGTGATGGATGAGATGCCAAAGCTATGTGTATTGAAGTTGCCAGTGTTAACACCTGGCTCCTGTGTAGTTTAACAAAAATTACTCCCTTGTAAAACATGAAAATGCATATATGTAGCAACTTGCCACTAGAATCATAGCAATGTTTTGTGCTAGGAGCTAAAAGAAAGATACCTGTACATAAAGTATTTGTTCTTCCAGGTAAACATTACACAATGTACAAACAGAAGCTGCATGCCACATGACTGAACCAAATACTGGGTTGTCAGTAAGCTATTTACTTACTAACCCACTTCTTTACTGGGGGAGAGACTTGCAAGTTATGTTCTGTCTGCCAAGTGGGATTTTTTGGTTGGTTGGTTTTCGGTTTTTGTTTTTGTTTTTTTTTTTGTTACTTTAAGACAGACTGAAGGTTTGTTTAGCCTTTATCTGTTCAACTAGCATATGACACAGTGTTTTTCCCTTTTTTTTGCCCTTGCTTTTATTACTATTGGAGTGCTCTATTGAGTTGTTTTATAAGGCTTTCAGCTGCATCTCAACATATGAGTTTTATTTTAATAATATTAAAAATTAAATGCTTTCAATTATGTTTTTATTCAGGTGGCATAGAAGCTGGGGTGTTGCTCACCGCTGTAGTCAACTACACAGTCTAGGTCGCTTAGTCCAGCAGAGACCTGAAGTATTAAAGAATGTTAAAGGTATTTTCTGTTGCTTGTTTCATATATCCTAATACACTGTTGACTCAAAGATGCTCATGAGTCTTCTGTGACAAGGGTGTTCTAGTTCTATTCACAAATGCTTCTTGATAACTGTAAAACCAAATCTGACCAGCTTACTGAAAAGCTAGTGAGAGCTTTCATTTTAAGCTACTGGGTGTTTTTCCAAGTGACTCAGTTTAACCCATGACATCTTATAGTGTATTTGCTATACTCAACTTCTGTTTTACTACTTAAATGCAAACTGAGCAAGTTGAAGGCACTAGACTTGGTACTAAAAATAAAAATTAAGTAATCTAGACTGAACCTTTTGAAAGGATGGAGGCAGCAAGAGATTATTAGCCATGGTAGGTTCAAGACAAAAACAGGAGTATCTCTCTAAAGAGTCAGTATAAGGAGGATTTACTAGAATACCTTTAGAATCATACTGTCTTACCATGCATTTTCGATAAAATTCCTGTATTTTATATATATCTAAAATACATATATACACATATAATACATAATATATGTATTCTCTAAACCTGACGTTCCATTCTTCTTGTACAGCAGTTTGACCTGTGGCAGTAGCTATTTCATGTAATTGTAACTCCATGTTTTATGCCTATCTGCAGATAGTAAGTTTTGAGTGGCTTTTATCTGAGGGTTCACATAATCCTTTGTCAAAAGACAGGGTGACAGTAAATAGTAGTTCTAAATTGTATCAACTTAGTTTCTCTAGCTTTGCTTAGGTAAAGAAGTCTTATCTTGTGAAGCTGTTGTAGTCTCCATCTTTGAAGATCTTTAATAACATACTGGACAAATACCTGTCAGTAATTAAACAGGTACAGTTGATCTTGCATTGTGCTGCAAGTGTGGACTTGATTCCTTAAAGTCAGTGTTGCTCTTTCTTAAGGATTTTTGAAAACTGATTTCTGAGAGCAGGACTTCCTGTTTTAAGTCTTGTAGATTAATGCATCACACTGAAGACTTCTGTGGAAGCTTATTTTGATAAGTAGTTGCCTGTGCTTTCATCCTAAAGAATTCTTGAGGATCTATGTACTTCACTTAAAAAAAACATACTCAGACTCAAAATTGATTTATCACCCAAAAGTCAACCTAGTATGTTGCTTCCATTCTTTCTTTTTAAGAAAAGAGCAAAAACCTAATGTGAAAGTGTTTCTTACAGCTTGCATATTGCAGATTGTTCTGTGAAAGTAGTGTTGAATGGCTCTGCTAATACTGCTTTGACCAACTTTTACTTTGCATATTCTTTATTGCATGTATTTCCTACTGTATACATGATTTGTACATATTCTTTGAATATGCTATCTGCTGAGATTTTACTTTAAAAAGAGTGTTTATAAGAAGAAAGGTCCAATTAACTAAAAATTTATTAAGCTTAAGCAGGAAGAAGGCAAATGCTGGTAAGGTTTGTATGGGAAAAAAAAAAGAAAACCTTGATCTGGAGTTTTCAAGAATTGTTCTGTCAAATTTTGAGAATAAGGAAAGCACCTACTTGTACATGTTTGTGCTGCAGAAATGTGTTGCTTGTGACATGTTAGTAGCATAGTTAAACTTTAAGTAATTGTGGGAATAATTACAATAGTCAGATTAGTAAAGAGCTTTGTTCAATCCATAGGGCACACAGTGATATTTACAGACCGTTCTGGTATGAGTGCAGCAGGCCACATAATGCTGGGGACCATGGATGTTCACCATCACTGGACCAAAGTAAGAAGATTTTATTGTAAATGACAGTGCCTCTTTTTATGGCATCCTTTTTTAAACTGTAGCCAAAATATTAAATGGTACAGGTGAGTAATCTAAAGCTCCTGTGTTTAGCATAACTGTCTACATTGTGTTCTAAATTTAATCCTGTGATACGCTATCAACAGTCTTCATCAGATCTTCACTGCTGCTTTTGCTAACAAAAGTCAAAACCCTGATTAGATATAAAAAAACTAATTTGTTACAGTGTTCCAATCTGTGCAGTGAGCACTGGCAGAATATTTCCTGATCTGGAAAGAGCTCATTCCTATGAAGAATTTAGGACTTTTATTGAGATTTGTGATCATTTCAGTCAGTAGCTGCTAACCAACTGTCAGTCCACTTTGTTGTTTTAGGCAAGTAGTGTGGATGTTGACAGGCTTTCTGGTATTCTAAATGATAAAGTATTGTATGTAAAGGAGCACAAATAAAATGTGACATCAGCATACCACTTAAGGAAATTTTCTTGAATCTTGGTTGCTGAAATACTGACAGTTCTATAAAAGAAAATTTCGTTGTAAGGGCCATAATTGGAACCTCATAGTTGGGAATTTCACCCAGTTAGAATATCAGAATATTCTATTTCTGTATTCAGAAATGCTGTCTTCCTTGAAAAAAGAAATTCTTCCCCTTTCTAACCTTTGCCCACAGGTTTTCTGAAGGGGTCATATCTCCACGCGAAGTATTTTGCAGATGGGGCAATGTATGTAGTTGTGGTGATGGTATTTGCTTTAGAAGACAACCTAAAATCAAAGGCTTTTTATTTTAAAATGCACTGACTGTCATATTAAATGATACATAGTAAAAGTCAGTGAAAATCTTTGTGAGCTTTGTTAGCTGCTTGGTTTTTAGAGAGCAGAATCTTTTGTCTAATTCTAAAGCACTTTAGGCAGCAGTCTTAAGTGCTATTACTGTTTTTACTAATTATTAAAAAAAACCAGCAGTTGAATAATGTCCAAGTCAGTCTATAGAATGCTTCTTCAGGGGTAAAATATTCAGAATAATTTTGCAATTTTTCTCTATAATAAATGCTAATACTGAGCCAGTGGATTTTATTGTGCCAAAAGCTGTCCTGATTATTCTACTCTTTTGGGCCTCTAAAGAGATTATTCACTTAACTTGTTCCAGCAGCAGTAATTTTTTATATGGAAAACTATGTTATACTAACAACTGGGTAGATGGTAAGTAGTGATTACTACTACACTTTCCCTTTTCACTGTTCCAGCCCTCTCCCTATCACACCACCTGTCTTGACTCACAAGTCCGATCACTTCTTAACTTTTTCTGGTATAGCTTTTGTAGATGAGGGATCTGGTGCCTTTTTCTTCTTTCTCCTCTCCTTTCAGACTCAAGATGAGCTGAGTTATCCAGACCCTTGGAAAGAACTAGCTGCAGCAACAATCTTCCCTTTTTTTTAGAATTTGTATAAATTAGACTGGCAAAACCACTTTTGACTGTATATGGAATATCTGTACCACTATAACTGTGGTTATAAACATTTTATGTAGGCCTCAAATTGTTATGTCTTGTTTTTGTTGTTTTTTTTTTTTATCGAGAAAGAGTACAACTGTTGATCTTCTTATGGCCTTTTGATGCCTTTACAATATAAATACCAAAAATACTTAGGAGCTTATTCCACTATACCTGGCTCAAAATGTATATACTTTATATTTCTGATTTTTTTTTTTTTTTTGTATCCTTTTGATTTTATTTCTTTTATTCCCCTTGGGTTCCTTATTTACGTTGTTAAGTGTCTCTTTCTTTTTAGTTTCCTGTTTTAAAATTTTCATTTCTTAAGTGTTATACTTTGTAACATAGGAAGTGTGTGTTTGTGTGTGTGCACAGATTTTTGAGAGGTTGCCGAATTATTATAAACTTCAAAAAAGGCTGCTGTTGTTGGAAGATCGGATAAGCCAGCTTCTGGGAGGCATACAAGTAATATATATTGAAGAATTGCAACCCCTGTTGACTCTAGAAGAGTACTACGAGACTCTGGACTCTTTCTATGACAGATTACGTGACAGTAGACTGCCTTTTCATCCTCGCAGTCTGCGAGGCTTGCAGATGATTCTGGAAAGGTAGGTATTTGGAGGGAAGATCTCTTCCTTTTAGAGCTTTTACTCTTGTCTTTTTTTTGGTTTTGTTACACTGATTGCCGCTCTTTCTAAGAAGAAAACTAATATAATCTCAGATTTTCATTATGTCAATGTTTCTTTGTGGTTAAAGGTTTTAAGTACCTTTTTATGGGTTAAGAAGGAATCAGACTGAAGAAAATCCTGCTAATTTCATACAAGTTAGAGTCAAAGTTCTTCAAAGTAACACTTCATCTTACAGTGTTGTGCTGAGTTAAATTGAAGGGCTTGTGCTGTCAGGTCAACACGGCTCTGTGTGATGGTGTTGCTGCTCATATTTTTGGAGAATTATTGACAGCTGCTTTTGAAATGTAATTTTAAAGAAGCTTTATGTATGATGCTTCTGAATTTTCATGAACCAAACTTGATTACTTTTACCACTTATTCTGATTGTGATTAATTTATGTTTAACTTCAGAATTTATTCTGGAAGTAATTAAGTACTTCATTTTTAAAGTTATACCTTGTTTTTTATTTCCATCATGTGTCATTAGCGACAGATATGCACCAAGCTTGCATGAATTCGGACACTTTACGATCCCAACGGTCTGTGATCCAGCAACCCTTCAATGGTTTATTTTTGCCAGAGCACAGGAAGCAAGAGAGAATCTGAAGAGAAAGGAGGAGTAAGTGTTCATGTGACTCAATACATTTAGCTTATTAAAATCTTTGCATATCATGTATTACTTGGAGAAGGAGGAGAACATTGAAGAATGTATACATGTGTGCATAGACCACAGTTGTACTCAATGATCTTAAAGGTCTTTTCCAATCTAAATGATTATGTGATTCTGTGACTTGGAATATCCATCAGAACTGTAAATTTTGTTCTTGATCCTGAGTGTTGTGTGTGTCTTTGAGGGTTAAAAGCATGAAGTAGAGATACTGTGTTTATTTTTAGTAAAATACTGTAATAGGTGAATGGGTGTTACCTTTTAGAGATTGTTACTGCAACCTTTTCTGCTTTGGAAATATTTTACTGAATTGTTGAAATATCACATTGTCATGAGTGTATACACAATGTATAGATCCAGATGGTTTTTTTTGTGAAGGTTATTTTAGGCATGAGTCTTACTGAAGGCTTTATGGTTCTAGCTCTTTTAAGACCTTGTTATTTGGGAGGATATATTTTGGAGATGGACTTTGGTTAAACATGGAGATTTGTTGGGAATTCTTCCATAGTGCTAGTCCAGCTTTCAAGTCAGATTATTTTTGCCGTATATGTTCTGAATAGCTCTCTGTGTAGCTGAACACATGTGACAGCTGGGAAAGTATTGTCTTTAAAGGTTAGGAGGGATGTTGTTGCAAACATACACATTTGCATCTGGGTAACTCACTCCCCAGAATATCTCACACTACCCCACATTATATGGACTGTAGTCCAGGGCAAATGTGGGGCTCCTCTCAGAGAGTAATCTGCTGTCTTTTCTTCCATCTTTAATTATCTATTTTTTGAGGGTATTTACGCTTTGTGGCTTCAAAATACCCTGTGCACCAATTGCACAGTTGAATTACGTATAGCTTACATGCATGAAGGAGGGAAAAGGTGTTCTGGGTTTTACAGACCCACAGCCTGATTTAGAATCATAGAATAGTTAAGGTTGGAAGGGACCTTAAGATCATCTAGTTTCAGCCCCCCTGCCATGGGCACTGACACCTTCCACTAAACCATGTCACCCAGTTTGTCATTATCTTGTTCTTGTGCTGTAGGAAATATGAACCAGTCACTCTGTATTGATCACCTCTCCTTTTCATTTTGGCGAGTATTTAATCTTTCCCCTTAGTTGTCTTTTTCTGAAGCTGAACTCCTTTTTCACTCAATGCTTCCATGAACTGACTGCATTCTGTACTTCTGATTTTCATTAACCTCCTGTGGTTGTTTAAGGGTCCCTGAGATAAAAGAAAACATTTTAAGGTATACTGGGTTTAATCTGCACATGCAGATGAATGTTTTACATACTGAATTTCAGCTATGCAATGCTGTTTACTGTATGACCTGATGCACTGGGGAGTTCAGATGCTGCTGCTCTAGAAAATGGTGTTAACTCTATGGAAAGTGTCAGTCTTCTAGTAATGCAGGATTTGGTATTAATTTGCTTCTCCTTCCCTTTCTTCTGTAAAGTGTCAGGTTTACTTTGTGATAAAGGTATAAGCCTCCTTGTGGAGGAGACTGAAAATAAATCCTCAGTTCTCACTATGTGGAGCTAACTTTATTCTTTAGGGGAGCCCTAGGTTTCACCGAGCAAGAAAGCTTCGTGTTCAGATACTAGAGAAGTTTTCAGGAGGATGGCACAGATACAGTTAGTACAGAGGGCAGGCTTGCTCCAGATTAACTCACTGGCTCAGTTCATCCCTGCCTGCCAGAACTGAGCTCTTGTACTGTGACCTCAGCAGTGTGTAGTGCCATGTAAGTACACAAGATCTATAGGCTTTGGAGAGAGTGGTGTTGAGCCCTTGCAGTCATGTTATCACGAGTCAGTCTCAGTAGTTGTGTCTATGCTTAGCTTGGGCTGATTCATATCCCAGTGGCCCCACAGACATGCTGCTCCTCCTGCTCCACACAGGGTCTGTGTTGTAGGGCAGTGATGGTGCTGTTTCTATGAACAAGCTGGCTCTGGAATTACAGGTGTGTGAATGGAGAACAGTGCCTGAGCTAGTTAGGCTTGCTGACTAACCTGCATATGTTAACCAACCTGAAGCATCACTACCTTAGATTAGTTACAGTGAGTCTGCTTTGATTCTGCACATTAACTTTATTCTGAGTAGCTTCTAATTGCTATGTGGTATCTTACTGCTCTGTCTGGGGTGAATGGAAAAAATCAGCTGCAAGTTATGAATTCAGTATTCATAGAATTGTTTAGGTTGGAAAAGACCTGTAGGGTCATTGTGTCCAATTGAATCCATACACTTCTGCAATTAGTAAGTTATTAACACATTTGCATGCATCAGGTGACCTTACCTGTCTTCTGCTTTTGATGACATGCTGAGTACTGGAGTTAAGACAAAGTAGATACTAGCATGATCTTATTCTTAAAGCTTACACTTTGAAGGTTATTGAAGTCCTTTCATCCTTTACATTAAAACCAGATTCTCATAGGATTTTTATCTCAGTGTTTTTCCTGGTGAGCAAACAAATGTCTTGCTGCAGGCTTTCAGATGTGACTCTCTGAGCATGTTGTTGCCCATAGTCATGGAAGCATGTTCAGTCAAGCTTCTGAGGTAGACATGGTTATCAATCTGCACAAAAATCTCAGCTATAACATAGTTGTCCATGAAGTGATGCCTTTGTTTACACACATACAACCTCCAAATATACTTACGTCCAGGTGGTGTATTTTTAAGCGATAAACTTCTAATACATGCATATAACCTCCAAATATACTTACCTCCAGGTGGTGTACTTTTAAGAGATAAACTTCTAATTTTGTCACTGTATGTTGTCTTCATTTGCTAGGATGATGATTACAGAGAGAGAGCTAATTGATACTTCCACTAAAAGATTTTCTCTGGATCGCCTGTATAAGGAGCCCAGTGTTTCCAGTGCACAGATGATAGATTGCTGTAAGCGGTTGCTAGAAGAATCCCTGCCATACCTACAAGGCATGCACCTTTGCATTTCTCACTTCTACACTGTGCTGCAGGATGGAGACCTGTGCATACCTTGGAACTGGAAAAACTGAGGGACATATCTGATAATCAGAGAAATTGTTTATTTTCCATAAGAGGCTATAAATAAGAATGTTTTTAAGAGTAAATTATTTAAATCTGTATTTTGATATCAGTATTCAACCCACAAATTTTCTTTGAACTGCTGCTCAAAAGGAATTGAAGTCCTGGACAGTTTGCACAATGCTCAGTATTGATAGTTCTAGGAAAGACATTTGTACATTCTCTGTTCTACTGTAGGAAGACTGTAGTGTATGATAGCAGTTGTGAAACTGTGGGTTTTTTTAGTGAATGATGAAAATACATTAAATTGCAAGTCTGCAAAACTGTTCATGTGTGTTTTTCAATATCCCAGATAGGTAATCTTAGGTAAAGGTGTCTCAAACCAGACATGACCTTAAGGTTTCATTGAATGCAGAAGTTGAGTACGTGAGTTATCTGGTGGTAATACTGGCATTTCATATGGCTACCTATTCTTGAATTAAAAAAGGAAAGACGAGAAAAGACACCTACTTTGCAGAAGAAAGCTGTACATTAACTTAGTCTCTAGTTTTATATGCTGGTCCAATATTGTTGCCTGTAACTGTGTGCAGTTTATAGGAGAAGCCATTCCCTTTGTTTTCCAGCATTTGCTTCATAAATACAGATAATCCTCTTTACTTACACTAGAACACATTGCAAATCTCATTCACAGCACTTAAAATCTGAGTAGTTCAATGCGACATCTAAAGAAAGGAAGCATTGATTGTATGGGATTGTCTGCAAGAGTAAAAAGCTCTCAGAGCAAGGAGTTTGCAGTAAGGCAAACACATGGCTCTTCACTGGTACTTTATTCATTGAAAAAAACAAAGTGTGAATGTACATCAACACTTTTTCATTGCAGTACATGCCAAGATGCATTTCCTATTTGTGTCACTACTTTGCAGAATATTTTCTGCAGAGAACAAACTGTTTAACATTTCTGAACTTAAGTACTTAATTGCCTTGTATTTATATTTGTACTGAGCAGGGAAATTGTTGTGCTTCTGCTGTTAAAAAGCTCAGCATCAAGTTGCTTCTTATGATGCCAAACTTTAAACAAAACCCACCCCACCCCCTGTGATCTCAAACATGTCAATTTTAAAACAGTGAGACAGAAGCTGTGATTCCCTTTGGTCTTAAATTGAACCAAATCACTAGTAATTCCTGTACAGGCTCTGAAGATCAGTTGGTAGTTTCTTCTAAGTAGTTAACTTCCATTTCACAATACTTCCCCTTGTTCCATCTAGCATCCATGATACTGTCCATGTCCCAGTTGTGCTAAACAAGTGAGCCAGTCCCATCAGCTGTAGCCTGGCAAGATTCTCTCTTATAGCCCTTTGAAAGTAGGGTTTAGAACCATGAAAGCCTTTTGTCATGGCAGCTCTGTGTAGTACTGGTTTGCTTGCCTGCTTGAATTGAACGACCCTTCGCAGATCTTCAGGCAGGAAGCAGCTGTTCAGTTTGTACAGGAGATTAAAAACACAAAAAGCCAGAGGGAAGGTGAGTAGACTTGATCAAGAGCCTGACGTGATTCTGTGAGGACTGATGCTTAATGTCACAGAAAGCAGTGCCTATACCTAGGAACCTTTACTTTGTGGTGTAGAGAAGACTAGAACTGGCTGGAGAAGATGTGAGCCGTAAAGAGCCTTTATGTAGTGGAGCATGGGATGTTTCTGTCAGTATATAAAACAGGGTGGTGAAGATGCTGACATGGAATGGGTGTCACAGTAGCAAGGACAGGAAAAAGGGAATGGACTGAGTTTGAATGTAGAAGCAGTGAAAGTTGTTGCTGTTAAATATTATCAGTCTGGGGTAAATCTGAATATTCTCACCGTTCCCTCTAAGAAGTAGCCAAAATCCTCTGGTAAGTGTGTTGGTTCTCCAAGGGTTGCATGGCAGTCTGCTTTTCTGATGGTTTCCTCCAAGCCAGGTGTCTATGAAATAAGCTAAATAGTTCAGTCCTGCTGCTATCTCACCAGAGAGGGGATCAGCTCCTTTGCCATTGGTGCGGTCCTTCCCTTTTCTGTTAGGTTTGGGGTTTTATTTTCCTGAGTTCTGAAGGAGATGCATGTCATAATCTGTAAAACTGCTCAGAAGTTGAGCAGTACACAAATTGAGGTTGTGTATCGATCAGTAATTCAGTAGGTAAGGTCTGCATCTCAGCATTTGTGGTGCACTTCCTCTAAATCGATTTTACTGCAGATTGGTCTAGTCAACTCTACAAACATGGACTTCCCAGTACGTTATAACATACTCAGAAAAGCAGTGGGGGAAAAAAAAACAAAAGGATAAACTTCATGTGCATGTTGTAGGTACTTTGACAAGTTTTATTCTGAAGATGGTCTCAAAAGTCACAGAGGATTGTCCCATTTAGGTAGACGTGTATGGGTTAAATATCAGAATTGTATTTTGCTTCTGACATTTTAATGGGGTGAAGAAAAAAATATGTTTAGAACCCTGAAAGCCTTTTGTCATGGCAGCAGAGTGGGAATGGACAATGATTTGGTTTTAATATTTTTCAACTATGCAGAGTACCTCCAATTCTGTTCCAGCCTGCTATCCGCTCATTGTGGAAACTTATGAGTAAGTATTAACATCCACTATAGTTTTATTCAGTACAGCATTCCTGCTTGCTCTCTAACCAGCAACCAAAACCATGCTATGCAGTTTTAAAATCTTCCTCCGAATTAAAACCAAATCCTAATACTAAATTATGTGGAGTTGATGTCTTAGGTGGCTGTTGTTTGGCTTAGATTTGAACTTTTCTCCTGTTTAGAAATTTGCCACAAATATTGCAAAGGTAAGTGTGAATCTCTGCCAGTGATCAAAGTCTTGAAACCTGTGTTGGCCATCTATTATGAGTTAATAATCCATGATGCCCAGATCGTGCTATTGAGCCTCCGAGAGTGGTTTAGTATTTTAGTGCAGCTACCAGAAGGAAATTCAATGCTAGATTCAATACTAGAATAAAAGAGATGGGGTCTTAAGACAAAATTTATCACCTGGAGTTATTTTGGTACTGTTTAATGCTGTGACCTTGACATGTACACATTGGCAAAGAACAATTTCCATTTGGTCAGGTGCCAGCATAATGTTTTACGGTATGAGTTCTGTATGAGTTCCAGTGTTACAGGCTTCCTGCCAGTGTTTGAACAGCTCAATATGTGACTTTTATTTGTATATGAAAATTGTATAAAATGTGAAATAAGCCCTTTGTCATTGTTCTTTTGGCTATTAATTGCTGTGATAACAGTCTTGGGGACTAATAGGCTTGTCTTTATGTTTTGTAAGATGTTCAAAATGCTGATGATGAATCTTGAGAAAGACTTAAAAGGGGAAAATATTATGTAAGGCTAGAGCTGATGTATTAAAGCACGTCCAAATTTCACGAAAACTTTCATGGAGAAGATAAATCTCATCACGCATTCATTACCATTAAAAAAAATCCCAAAACTTTCTGAGGAAACTGAAATTTTAAAACTTATTAATTTAAACTTGTCTTTCTGAGAGTCTATAGTATTTGTCTGAATGGGGTTGTCTCTCTGATTCCTTGAACATGTTTGTAGCATATATGTATAGTACGTAAATATTTCTTTATAAGCTTAAAATTATACAGATTAGTAAAAGCAGAGCCTAGCTGAGAAAGAGAAAGCATAGCTGTAAATACAGTAAAGCAGTTGATCTAAAAAGTTCAGAGATGGAGATCATGCTTTTTTGTTGCATGTAAATACTAGAATAGTTTGACTTAAAAATATGAGATTAAAAGCTGGAATGATTCTGTGAATGGAAAAATTGTTTAGCTGCCTTGCTGCTAGGCACTGTTAAAACTACAGCATATACTGAAGTAACAGAAAAATAATCTTGGTTTCCAGTTTGTCCTTTTCAGCTTACATGATTGCTTAAATGCTGAATAATTTAGTGCTTCTTTTTTGCTAAATCCTCCAGTGGAGTGCTGTGTGTCCAAGTAGCCGGACTGATTGATGATGATCTCAGTGATGTCTTTAAAACAAAAAAGCTTTTGAAGATATTTTATTTAGTAGAGTTGAAATTTAGTATTTTGTTGCCAGCTTTTATAGTCTGTTAGTGTCTTTTCTGTATTCTTCTATTTCCATAGGTTTTGCCTATTGTGTGGTTCCATATTTTAGTAAGTTTGAAAGTTTTTTAACCTTTTTGCTTTTCCTAATATGTTTATTGAAACAGTAGAGGTTTAAGTTAGCCACATCTATGCTATGGACTGTGCTAACTACACACCCCACCAAACATGCCTTAAACTGAGCTGCTTAACCTCCTTGTACAAATCTCTTGGATTTTGATGGGGAATAAGATTTCAGGTGGGTGAGAGTAGCCAAAATTCCTACCAAATATAACAGCTGCAGCAACAACATGAAATTGTGTTTAACAGCAAGGTTAGATAAAAGAGCAGGGTTATAATTTTCTTGATTTAGATCCAACATCCAGACCTAGCTGCTTAGGAGAACACGAGGCAATTTGATGTAGCTTAAGATACCAGTCACCTTTAATCTCTTTGTGATTGTTTCTCTTTAATCATCTGCTTTGTTATTTGATTTTCAGATGTTGCAAGGGCATAGTTGAGTAGTCAGCTAATGCCTGTGGTAGCTGCATGCTGTGCACTCTCTGTAATGGGATATTCTGGGACCATTGACTAAAAGCAGCAATAGGGTGAGAACCTGGTCTCCTCCCTCAAGACTGCTCTGTGATCTCACAGCCACAGTTCAAGATCAAGGTGTTTCCTTGATAGTGCTTTGTCTAGCCCACACGTCATTTTACCCATCACTTTGTCATGCTCCTGGGAACCTCTTGTTCTGGGTTGTTTCTTTTAATGGGGTGTTTCAAGTTCATTGGGTCATAGTTGTAGAGTGAATTTTTGAATTCTGCTTGTGTTACAGTCCAAGGACACGGGTAACTGTTTTCAGTTTGTGTTGATTTCAGACAGTCCGTCAGGATAGAACTGGTATTACTACATAATCAGGCAACACTCAAAAAAAGAACAAGAGTCAATGCAAATCCCTCAATTTCACAATAAAAATTAGTAGAAGGTACTTACTAAGGAGCACTACGTCTAGCTTGAATCTGATTTCTTCTGCCAGGTTGCAGCCAGGGCAGTGTTTTACAGAGTCTGTATGATCTGAGGCTCACCCTCCTACCAGGGACCTACAAAGGTGATGTTGGCTTGGAGAAGGAGAGCTACCAAGTGAGTCAATGCTGTCTTCATCAGGACTGCCTGCGCAGCCCCAGTGGGTCATCCAGTCACTGCAGCCTCTGGTGGGGTGGCCTCAGGAGCCCTGCTCATTTAAAAAAATAACAGAAATCCAAAACCAGACCAACCAACCTTAAAATAAAACACCCTAAAACCAAAGTGGGGAATGGTCTTTCTGAAACTGCTGCCTGGTTTTGTGGCAGTGTTGAGGAAGTAACAGCTCATGGTGTTACGAGCCAGTTCTCTGGTGCAGTTTTGCACGTTTCAAATAAGGAAAGGTTCCTGGAGGATGATGCTGCTGCCTTCAAAATGGACAATCCCTTTAGCCAGGTGATATTTAAACAGGGACTGTTGGTATATTGCACGAGCAGATGCACATTCCTCTCTGTTTAATCTTTGAGCTTGTGAGACCTTTCTCCAAAGGTCACAAAGTGTTAATCTAAATGTGACTAACCAGTTCACAAAGGTTTTAACAGCAGGGAATGTTGTCAGTATTTGTATGATGCCTGGAATATCTGGGTCTCTTGTACTCTTTTACCAGCCTCACAAAAAAGAACAACAACAAAACCAACAGATTTATGAATCAGAACTTAAAAGCCTGTATGGTTGCAAATGTTTTTTCACTGCTCAGATCCTTGCTGTCTTGATATGACAAAGTTTGAAGGGAAAACAAGCTGTCCTGTAAACTGGGGATGTATACATATTCTGGTTTTGGCCAGAAATCTGTGCTGAACCCCAGTATCCCCTATCTCAATTTTGAGATGCTGAAAAGTGGGTGGGACAAAAGACCTCACAGGTCTGAACCTCTCCTGGCCAAGATCAGGACCTAAGAAAACAAATTACATCTATATATGTGTGTGTATATGTCTTTATCACTACTGTATGATTCTTTCTGTCTTTTCTGGGTATGAAAACCATTAATTGTAATCTTCTGGTAAGAACTGCATTTCACCTACAATTCATGCTTTGGTCTAAAAATGAGGAAAAGTACCAACAAGGTTTAGGATTGCTACAGCTTGGCACCTACCAGTATCTGCCCACCCCCTTCCTAATGCAGTTTGTCATGGCTAGCACTGAATGGCAGATCTTAAGAGCAGGTTTCAGCTGAGATTTGTAGGTATAATTTAGTAGTATATTACAGCCCTTTGAAAGCCATGGAGACCTCACTGCCTTCATAAGTATCTTCAGATGTCTTCAACAAGTCCCAAAAGACCTTCTCAACTCACAGGTCTTTCTTAGAAGCCTTGAAACTTCAGTATGTCTTAATTGGAAAAACACTTTCAAATAAATTGTGATGTGAAAAGATACTTTCTCTTCCAAGTAAAGCTGTACAAGGCTATACACTGAGTGTAGTATGTCTGCAGAGCTGGTTGGCACTTGTAGTTTCTGTCAGGAAAAAGGACTACTGTTCTGGCTAGGTTATGTGTCTGAATTTCTCCATCAAATTATTCTTGGTAGGTACAAACGATAGACTGTTTTATTCTAAATGTCTGTGCTCAAAAATGGCTGAGAAAGAGCACGAAGGAATTGAGTGTTGAGTTCACCTCTGTCTTTTTTCATTCCTCTCCTCTCTTTGTTGAGCAAAGGCTTCTCCACCTTGAGTGAACATGGACCAATTGGCTGCAATAGTTACACAGCTTGTCAAGAAATTACAAACCAGAGTTTCCAAAACTGCTTTCTGCTTCTGATGAAATAAAAGCTTTGCTGGGTAGAGGTTGTCACTCTGTGTCTTAAACCCTCATGCTCCTTCTTAGCATTAGACCATGTACTCCACTTACATTCAGATATGTTCTGGTACACTACTCATTTCAGCAGCGGGCTGTACAGATTGCAGTGAGGTCATCCATGGCATGGGATAATTGATAAACCCTCTGTTCCTTTTTGGTTTAAAGATTGTGCTGGTTTTATCTTTCTTTCATTGTTACCTTCTCTAGTTATGTTCATTTATTCCAAAGATAAACCAGTCTTTCTTGAGGACAGTTAATATCAAGTGAAACACTATTGTGCAGCGATGAATGATAGCCTAGGTGCAGTTAGCAATTACTTAAAATGGGCTGGATTTCCTAATGATTGCTTTGTTCTGTACAAATCTGTTTTGCAGACAATTTATTATACTGAATTCCTCTTGGACAGTGGATTTGTGAAATATTTTCAGCATCACCCTGAGGCAGTAGCAGAAATTGCCCCTTTGCTGACCACATAGGATAAATAACTAAAATGAATAGGGCCTTGCACGTGTCCTGCATGCTTGAAAGCCCTGCACAGCTCCTAGCTTCGGGGAGGCAGTGGAAAAGTGACCATTTAAGTGAGGAGAATTTGAGCATCACTGTCATGGTGCACTGTTAAAGTCATGGAATATGTCTTTAGGTAAGAGACATAAACAAATGACGTGTGAAAACAAAACTGGAGTAGCTATAAGCTCTCTTAGTGTTTCCCTTTCTGCTTTATTAGTCACTGTAAACCTCCTGCTACCTGCGTTGTATAAGCTTAGGATTATTCTTTATACAATGAGCATATTTAGAGTAAATTGTGTCTCATAACCTTAACCATAGCATCTGCTATTAAAAATTAATTTAATGGTCCTCTAGGATCCAACTCTGCAGGCAGCAAACAAGCGTCTCAATTATACATTGTCTTCAATTAGCCATCAAGAGCTATTGGGATTTTCTAGAACATATCTCTAGTGAAGCTCAAAGCTGTTCTAATGCCAACAACAAAGCTCTGCTACTTAGTTTAACAGGAATGGACATGATTTCCCTGCTGGGTTTTTCTATTTGAACTGTGTTGTATTTTATTGCGTTTAATAAAGTTTATTACAAACATTACTTGGTATGACAAAAATCCTGGTGGAGAGGCTGAAGCATCATTTAATTTTGAATGGGCCAACAAGAATTTTAATATATCACCATGTGTGTGAGCATAGTAAATAGTTTAAGAGACAAATTTTGTTAGAACCGTTCTCTCAGCAGTTTGCACTCGTGATTACATTTCTTCTATCCTCAGTGTTATCCTGGTTTGGACTTCGTAGTTGTTGCCAACTGTATTTTACTAAAGCAAACCTGTCTTCCTGAAAGAAACTGCTTAATTATGGAGCTGCATCCTCACTATAGAAAAGGGTATCTGTCCACCAGCTTTACAGTTGCACTAATGTACAGGGGTCTATGACAAGGATGGGAAAATGTCACCAGCCTGAGAGCCAGAATTGAATTCAGGGTGGTTAAAATAGAGTCGCCTCTTGCGTGGATACGTGTTGCAGCATTGTTGTGTTTCTGTAAGCATGCACTCTTTGCACTAAATAAACTTTTAAAAAGTATGATAACTTTCCCAAAAGTTAGAGTTCCCAGTAGAGAATTACACCAGAGTTACCCTAAGTTGAATGTGCACTTATAATACCATCACTTTTGTGATGACAAGCTCTTGCATGGCTTCAGTGAAGCTGTTTCTAATTTGCACCTCAGCTGATGTCTTTTAACGTACTTTGCCATTCCTGAAGGACTGTGTTGGAGTTTGGTGTTTCTGTAATCTCTGTTGGATGCTTTGCATCCAGAAATGGCTTTTTAAATAGGGGTGTGCCAAATGCCCTGGATTTCTTTCTGTAGATTTTTTAATTCCTGCTATGAACATGTTAAATGTACAGATTTTGTGGGGAAAAAAAAGAAATCCCAAAAAATCTGTAATGCCTTATTTTGAAGGGTAGAGCTTGCTTTCTCATGTAGTTTTACTGCCCTATCAGGAAGGCAGAGCACAGGGAGAGGTACGGAGGAGGAAGGTACATTGATAACACTTTCGACACAATTCTAA
Source organism: Forpus xanthops (assembly GCA_032466535.1). Taxonomy (NCBI): domain Eukaryota; kingdom Metazoa; phylum Chordata; class Aves; order Psittaciformes; family Psittacidae; genus Forpus; species Forpus xanthops. The sequence continues at coordinate 805 of JASSUY010052241.1, read as the reverse complement.
CTGAACTTTGGAAAAAGCAGCGTGACTTTTCCCTCCCGCTGTAAGGAGGTTCAGAAGATAATACTGTACCACAGACTCCATCTGCAAAGGCAGGCACTGCTGTTGGAAACCGTGGCATCCGCTTGACTCTGCATTTGCACTGTGTAGAGATTTGCTTTTCTCACGGGATTCCTCTCGGAGAAAGGTCCTGACCTCCCACACTCCTAGGGATGTGCTGCTTCTGTGGCAGAAGAGCGTGCCATAGCCAAATACCAAACCCAGCTCTTTGTGTCTATTCTGGCTATCTGCTTACTGATACCTCCAAAGCCAGCTTAGCTGCAGCCTTGCAGGTACGTGCCAGCACCTGCTCCCTTCCCAGTGGCATGTGTGGAGTATGAGCAACTGGTGGCAGTTTGCACCGAGTGGAGGCTTGAGGGGAGCTGATCATCTGTTACCCTTCATCCATGCCAAGGCTGGAGGGTTGAGTCAGTGGCAGGGTGCAGCCTCCCCCAGCGGCCAGGGGGGACCTTGAGCCATGTGGGTAATGCCAGTATGGTTGCTAGTTAACATGCTGAGGTGGATTTGCTGGGAGAAGCTCTCTGGATTTCTGTACCCTTCTTTGGTAAGCTAGATTCGTATTTGACAATTTAGTAGGCCAGGTCTGATGGGGGCTGGTGAAGTTCCCAACAACTGGGAAAAGGGAAATATAACCCCCATTTTCAAGAAAGGGAAAATGGATGAGCTGGGGGACTACAGAGCAGTCAGCCTCACCTCTGTGCCTGGCAAAATCTTGGAGTGAATTGTCCTGGAAGGCATGCTGAGGCAC
>JASSUY010052240.1:4023-14031 GCA_032466535.1 Forpus xanthops | reverse complement strand
AGGATTTCTCTGCCATATGGAGCTGTTAATCACTTTAGATAAAGTATCCTGGCATCCGACCAGGCCACCCACAGCCAGAAGTCCCCAGTACGTGGAACTTAGGCATGTACACAGCAGGAACCCCTCACTCCTGCACCTGCAAATCTCTGCTAGTGTTCCTCTGATGTAAGGTGAACCCGAAGGGTTCTTCTTCAGTCTCCTTATTGTGTTTCTGGGGTTTATCCCAAGTGTTGTACTCTACCCACTTTGAACTCAAGCAGAATGGTGAATGTAAGAAGCTTTTTTACCTCAATGTTAGCATTACCGATCATTACATTTTCATCTCAAAATCTCTAAAGCTACCAGTGAATCTAAATTTTCACCTTTATAATTGAAACATTGTTTTATAGCTAGTGTGTCTTATGCACATGTTGACAGATGACCTGACTACCATTCAGTTAAACACAAATCAGGAGGAGAGGCAGGCAAAAAAAGCAGAGCTACAGAAAATATTGAAAGCTGTAAAATGGTAATTCACCATTCTGTCAAACTTTCATCAGTTTACTTTTCCACATCACTTTTCAAAAGATATGTCTTGGAAGAGAAAGATTATAATTGAATCTCCAAGTGTTAGTAGTAATGAATTTTATGTTCAAGAGCCTGATTTTGCTTCACAAGATTGAACAACTGCAAACCAGTAAAGCCACACTACTTACTGCAATACATTCTTTCCTCAAAACAGTAAGCTCCAGCAGTGATAGGAAAGGTACTCAATTGAAAAGATCCAAATAAGAAAGTATCGTCATGTGAAATACAGATGGATTATATACTATATCCAGACTTTTTATTTAAGGAGTGAAGTTCACATAAGGAAAGCACCTTCATAAAGGTTCAGACAAATGACAGACAAAGAAATAGTAATGTAATCTAAAATTAAATCTATTGTAATCTAAAAAGCCAACCTAAAATTAATTCAGTAATAGTAACTGGCATTTATAAACAAAGCATTTTTTAAGAGGGTGTATTTTGTATAAGTTTTCCTTTGAAACTCCTGGGTGGCACTTCAAAGAAAGGAATAGAGCATGCTTATTCTCTAGGGATGATTCATAAAAAGTCATCAGAATGGGGACCCTTGAAAACGGTATTGAGGAGACATTTTGTAACCACTCTCAGATGTGTGTGGGCAGCTTCTGTCTATAGCCTTCAATGAAGGTTTGATCAAATTGCATCTCTCTGATAATTACCTTTTGGTACAAAGAATAGCATATGTACTAGGGAATTAGTCACCTCTCTTCAAAAACACAGAGAGGAACAGGTTATGTCCTTCAGCGTTATCCAATGAGCCGTCTTACTGGGGCCATTTGGAGTCAGCAGAGATCTCAAATCACTGCGTCTTGATTTTTAGTGGAAAGCAGGCTTGAGCTGTAAATGCATGAAGGCAAAATGGAGGAACTAACAAGCTCTTCGTGCAACTTCTTTCAGCTTTTATTTTTTATTTTCAAACAAGTATTTCAAACAAGTATTTCAACAGTACTTGAGGGATTGACCTGGATGCTTTTGCAGCCCAGATACTAAATAAAGAAGCAGAAGTAAATCAACTAAATTAAAAAAAAAAAAACCTAGATGGTGCACTGCAAAATTTTGTTCAAGACACTGATGGCAGAGAAAATTGATTTTCCCACAGGTTCTGCAGCATTGCACTGCCTTTTGAAGTAGAGAGCTAGATATATTTTGCTACGTATATTTCTCTGAACTAGAGCCCATAACAGTTTTATATTTTGCTGAACATTTTCCAGCTGATTAATGCTATGTTTACCAAACTATAAATACAGGGTGATGCCTCCTTGAAGAAGTAATTTACTTTTCTCCTCTGTTTTTGCAAATTGTTTTTTGCTGTGTGCTTTAAAATAAATGGTGTAAACATAAAACTAAAAATAGATCCCTACATTGTATATATGTATTTTCTTTTAAATGATAAGCACTATCAAAACAGCTGTAACTATCTTATATACAAAAAGGATTCCTATATCAGCCATGCAACACGTGTTGGAGTTTCAAACATTAAGTAGTTATTGACCAAAATAGGAAATTATTGTGTAATTGATCAGATTACATTATTAGAGGTTTTTTAATCGACTTTAGAAGCTTCTGTATATCCTTTCCGGGGAACCTCTGTGCTGTCACAAACACAGTCTTTTTTCTGTTTACTTGTTTGCTTCAGAGGAGAGATTCAGGACAAATGGTTCTTTGTATTGCCTTATCTCTATTAATGGAAATATTTTTCATTTTGGTTCCCCACATGAAGAGGATATTAACTATTGCCTGCTCTAAGATCTTTCATACCCACTGACAGAAAAGACTTGAGCTCAGATCTATGATGTCAAAGGGGTTAGTGCATTGCTTTTGGAAAGTTTTGATTAGGCTGTAATTAGAAAATATTCTATTGATTAACATGCAACTGTACCAGCATGCCATCTTCACAAACACTTTTCCTTCTCACCTTTCTTCATTTTCACAAGTATGTATTGGTAGTGTCCAGAAGTATTGGAGAAGATGGAGAGCTTTTCAGTGCCACATATAGGATGCACCTCAAGCAGATTGCATCTCACCCTTAGCTACAATGTCATACAGATTCTTCATCACTTTGTAAAGCTCTGGAAATGCCATTCTTCAAACTTGATGACTACATCATCGCAGTGTAAGGAAATGTCTTTGTTAATGATTTTGCTGATTCAAACCAGAGCTTCTTTCTAAAACTCATTACGTAACAACTAATTTCTCATATCTCATTTTGACATTTTTTACATAGCTCAGTACTTTCTCCCTATACCAAGCATTCTGTATTTTGTATAGTGTACAGATTATAAACAATGCCGAAATTAATTTCTATCTATCTCATGCATTCAGCTTCACCCCGACTTAATCATTCTGCTGTGTGTTTACTTAGATAAATGCCTGACAATGTTATTAACACTTCAGAGAAAAGGAACCATTTTCTTTACGCACATACATCAGCACTGCTCACATTCACCAAAAAATAAATATAAAAAACAAGCAGAGAGGGATAAGATCAAAAATAATCCTGGCTTAATCCAAATTCCATTTCCCCAAATTCATAGGCATTGTAGTGCAAATATTTCATCAAATTATGCTATTCAGTCCTCCAAACAGCAAGGATCCACAAACAACACACTGATTAGTCAGGCCTTGTTCTCAACAGCATTAAAATTATTTGTTTTTCTCACACTTCTGAACAGCCTCTCATTTGAGAGCACCATTCATTTTAGTCCTAGAATGAGCCCCATTCCAAGTACATTGATGACTCCTGACACTTATAGGGGAAAACAAATTATTTCCATCAGAAATAAAGATTCTAGAAAGGTAATAGAAAATAATAACTTTTTTTTCCTTTTTTACTAAATGAATTGTTTCTTTTCTGCATCAACACGTTTAGATTTTACATTTAGATTTAATAAGGGAGGGTAAAGCAAGTATGTTTCTCTGAACCAGTTGTAAACCAGAGATTCTTTACCTGCCTTATCTAAAACTCAGTAATATAATGATAATAGTAGTAAGAATAATAATAACACCAAAAGCTTCACAATTAAAATTCAATTATATTGTGTTCTTTTCATATCAAACTGCAGGCATTTCACAAAATTATGTCACGTTTCTTTTGAAAATTCAAAATGAAAGAGTGGCTAGTTTCCCTCTTTTTTGATTGCACAACTTTGTTTCAATCTCTTTTTCACTCCAGTTCATTTCAACAAGATCTTTGGGGTCCTAGAAACAGCCTTCATAAACTTATTCTATAGTGATGCTATTCAAAGCCTTGCAAATGTGAAAAGATTGTGTTTTGTCATTAGAACTGTTAATTGCTTTGCTATGTTAATAATAATTGCTTTATCTCAGCATTTTTCCATTATTATTTCACAGTTTTAAATTTGTGTTTGGATTTAAACATAATTAGCTTGCTGATGTTTTGGGGTATTCATGTTTAAAAAAAATGGGCAAATTTCTATTGGACAAATATTTTTTCAAAACTAAATTCAAGTTTGTTGGAAACTGTAGGTGAAAATCCATTGGTGGAGCATGAAGCACCCTTCTAAAATAATAGGTTAATGATTGAATCAAATATGAGTATCTATAATCACGAGAAGTTTATGAAACATTTTTCTGTATTCTTGTGTTTGGGTCACTTGAAAACTCTACTGCATAAACACTAAGATGTACAATTTTTGATGCTAATACATCAGTTATTCCATGTTCTAACTCTAAATAATCATTTGCTCTCATAAAATTTTGCAGAAAAAAAATTAATAGAGATGACTTAAAATGTGCAAATATCTCCTTTATAATTAATATTAACAGTGTAAGCTCCACTTCAAAATCTCCCAATGTTTATTAAATATTTAACGAGTTTTGAGTGAACAGTTTGTGATGTTCCCATGAATCTATGGTCAAAGCCACATCTTGCTTGTCCAATTTTTCCATGACTCTAACCCACTGACCACTGCCTGAATACATAAATATGAGTCATGTTATGGATTCTCATCACCAGTTGCAAAAAGTGATAGCTCTCTTTCCTCAACCTGAACTCTTTTACAAAATACACATGCTCTCCGCAGTTCTTGTGGCACACACTAGAAAAAAACTAAGCCACCTGATAATATCTTCTGTAAAGTCCTAATATCTTTAAAGTAAAACTGCAGCAGTTTGGTGTGCACTCACCTCAGTCACAGGTACAGATGTATATTTGCATACCTAACAGTTCATTGTGTGTTTACTTACCATAATTACTCGTGTAATTTTGAGAATTGCGTACACCTTGGAGAGTATAAATTTCTGAACACCGGGCCCTTTTTGTTTTTAACAAAAAGAGACCTTCTTTTCTCTACCTTAGTTTAATGACAGTGTTGCATACTAGGACTTCCATCAAGACTGAAAGATACTTATCTTCTGTTGTGAATGTTAATTTGTAAAGTTAAAAACACATCAGCTTGCTACGTTTATGTAGTGCTCAACAATTTATAAGATGCCATTAACACCTGGGAAACAGACCCAATTCAGATGATAAGGGCCAGGCAAAAAGATTCATAGAAATTCACCTAATAAATAGCCAAAGGAATAAAGTAACTTTTGCTTATTCCTATCTCAGATCATAAAATAAAAACATTTATGGATTGAATAGATTTTACAAAACTGAAGAAAACCAAGAAATTCCAGCCTCTAGGCTGTCGAGTAGTTATCATGCTCTTCCATTGTAAGCTTTTCTGTAAGTTATGCATTTGGAAGGTGTAAATGATAGTTTCATAACTCTATTTTCTATAAACTTGACAGTTACTTTTGACACAACATTGTTAACTTGAACTTGAGTTTAATATAGTCTTGTTATATTGTGAGCAGCATATTATAATCTATCTTTGCATAACACCTTTCTTTCCTTGCTGACTGTTGTTCACTGATAGCTTACACTTTATCAGATAATACTTGCTTTTCCAAGTGTTTCTGACACCTAGTAAGCTGACCAAAGCCTCATGGTGGGTGGCTATAGAAAATACTCCCCAAAAGCAAACTTATTTTGTCTTAGGAGCAGTAGCATGCATTATTACTGCAGAATTCAAAACCAGCTTGCTACACATGGAATAGAACTAAGTATCTCAATAACTGTGCTGAGAACTGCAAGAGTTGTATTTGTCATGGAGCATTTACCAAAATACTTCTAATGCTCCATATAGGCAGTAAGTCACCCATCCACAGCATCACTTTTCCAGCAAGAGGCAATGCCTGCAAAGAAGGAGTGAAAAGGAGAGCTCTCACTCAAATACCTCCAAGGAGACTGAGACAGTAACACTTCAATACATGCAAAAATGGATCAGCTTGTTCAGGAAGCTTTATCACTCATTACTCTTCAAAGAATGGTTGAAAGTGAATTAACAGACCATTCCACTCCTCCAGCTCTTTGAGACATGAAAGGAGGGCTACTGAAGGCTGACTTTATAACTGCTATCTGCCATGTTTGTTTTTATTCTGGGGAAAATTCTGTGTGAAAAGGAAGGATGTCTTGGCAAATACCAAAGACTGTAAAATAAAGGAGACTTTTGAGGTATATTTCTTTTCCAGTGAGGCAAAAGGTACACCAGATTTTATACAGCACTGTATCCTACATCCCGAACTCATCACAAAGTTTGTTCTGAAGCAAGTTCAGAAGCAATATTTTTTATGCGTTAAGAGCACATTATATATATTATAGCATCATCTTACTGATTCTGCTAATATCAAGGTCACACGTGCATGAAAATTCCTAACACCAAGGCCTCTTTTCCATTGAAGTATTATCAACTGGGTACAATAAATATTCAATGCAGTTTTCAAAAATGCCTCAGAAGGCATTACAACTTTCCTTCTATTGCTTATAAAATGTGAATAACAGCTTAAAGAAACAGGAGAACAAAACAGATCTTTAAGAATAAACTGATGTAAACAAAGAAGAATGAGAGGGAAACTTAAGGATTGTGAAAGCAGAAACTAAGTCAAAGGAATAAGGATAGAAGCTCAAAATGAATCATAAAGTCAAGCTTAAGCACACACAAAACCCTCTTCAGTATCAAGAGCCAGCTGTGGGCTCTAAAGAGTTGTTGGAATGGTCTCTCAAGATGTGATTTCCTTAAGTCTCAATGTATATTCAGACCACACTCTTGTTTCTCCACTTTCAACTTCAGAGCTGTGAGCATCTCCCTCAGATTTGGACAGCTCTAGCAAGGGATGGAAATCTCAGAGAATATTCATATAGCACTGTGTCACATCCATGAAGAGAAGAGATAATCAGAGAAGAAAACAGGAGGGTATCTCTTAGCTGCCACAACACCCTATATCATCCCATTGTTTCATTAACTCAGCCACTTGGCAAAAATAGTTCAAAAAAAGATTTAAATCCTGCTTTAAAATTGTCGCAGTGGTTTCAAGGTTTTCCCCACATATCAAGGGTTGCCTCTGTCTCTTATTTGCATATATTTGGATGGCTCACTACCATCAGAAACTTCTATTTCCCTGCTGGCTTCAATTTACACAATTTGCAGAACATGGTCCTTTTTGTTTTTTTTTTCTTACAGACTACAAAATAGTATATTAGTTTTGAAGTAACAGCAGAAAATAGGAGATATAGGAAATAAAATAAACTTTTACCCTTTGACAGATAATGTTAGCGACAAAACTTCCTGCCCTTTGTAAAACAATTCCTTCCCTTAACATCAAGGGCATGAGGGTTGAGGTTCTCAGCTACTCTCTAACTCTAGCCTGCAAAATGATACAACTAAGAAAATGAATCCCTGCATCCCACTTTTATAATCTTGGTGAAAAAAACAATTCTGTCTTTTAGGAATTCATGATGGGAAAAAATACAAGGCTGTACATTATAAAGTGAAGCAAGAAAACAAAATCAAATATTTGAACAGTTAATTTCGTTCTGCCCCAAGCAATTATTCCATAAAATATATTGTTATAGAACAGCACAAAATGTCAATGTTGTTCTACAAAAAAATAGAACAATATGTCTATAAATGATCATGTAACTACTAACTGGTCCCTTTATTAACATTATTATTTTTGCTGTAGACATTTAAGTTTAAAGTGTACTGACTAGAAGATGCTGCCAAATGAAAGGAGGAGGCAATGAGGAAGATCATAAATGTACTGTTTTGTGCATTTTTAGTAGGGAAAAGCTGCTTTATAGTTTTAGAAAACAGTTGCCTTGGTGACTAACTCACCTTTGAAAGGAAACTACAGACACATAATGGCTTGTTTCTGTGCCATTCTATCACTTGGCCTCTTCCCATTAGCTTTGTTATCAGTCTCCATATTAAATTCACTAGCAAAAGCATATCCTTTTAGTACAGTGAGCAGCTTGCACATGCAGAAAGAGGTCAAAATTTTAATCAACTGTAGCATTACACTATTTAATCAATTTCTTATTTGCCAGTTGCTTGTATATTCACTTCTGCACATGACTACTCAGTTGTACTTTTACCTGCAGATCAATGACTTCTCAACATCCTGCTCTTTCATCTGATAGATATGCCTGACCAAATGAATTTTCATTCAGTAGTTTTTTAAATAGCCTTCCACTAATGTATGAACAGGTATTTTGTACTTGATCAAGCTCCCTGTAAGTTTGGCAAGAGTCAGTGTTCCCCTAGACCTGAACTGAAGAATGTGAGACAGACTTTGTGTATCTTGAAGGTACTGTAACATGAGGCTAAAAGCGCAAGTCATCATCTTCTCGCTGAAAATTCAATTGTCAGCTTTGACCTCATTAGTTGCTGTCTCATAGTATTTGATATGCTTCTTTTGTAGCAGACATAAAGACACACTTCTAAAAGCTTCCTCCCACCCTCTGTTACATACATGCATGTAGTTCTATTGCCTTCTACCAAAGCTCTCCCCATTCGTAATAAATAGATGAAGTGACTTGAAATAGAAGAGAGTGGGGGTTTGTTTGTTTAATCTATGGGACAACACTCTTGAAACATATTAAGTAAAGGACTGAAAGGAAGGGTACAGATGGTATTGTTGTCTCAGCCTGTAGACAGAGGTGCAACAGCAAGAGGATAAACTTAGGAGCTGTACTTTCCCCAGCTTTCTACTAACATTTCCCATTAACTTAAGGTCTTGAAGGTCTTTATGCCTACGTGAGATTAAATACAAAACCAAAAAAAAAAAAAAAGACCCTATGATTTCCATCAAGATTTTTCTCCATAAATGGTTCATTTTATTGAACAAAATTGACCCTGTCTGTCCAGACATTTTTAAGCCTTCAAATTACTCTACTTCTCAATATAAAAATGTTGGGTTATTTTCTCAGTGCAAGAAAGTCTCTAGCGATAAAAAGGTGGTCTAAAACACAAAGCTTACAGTAATAAAAAATCTTATTTCTCTAGCTCAGTAAAAAGAGCAGATACAAACATTTATCTGTTCATGAGGGAATATTTCCTCTGCTTTTATTTCTTAAAAAAAAATTAAATTAATGAAAACAATTCATTTTAATTCCAAGGTAGATTTCCTTTCAAAATACTTAAAGACATTGGGATTTGAGGGAGTTTTTTTGTTGTTGTTTTTTTTTTTTTTCTGTTTTTTTTTTGTTTAATATAAATAGCTTAGAAAGCAGATTTATAAAAATGTGAACATCTAGAAGGGGTAAAAAGCACCATTTACAGTAAATCTTTTTTAGATGTGTTTAGAGGTGTTGAGGAGCAAAATAATTAGTGTTTAAGGAGTTGCACATAGTCTTCTGTCGTGGTTTAATTCCAGTCAGCCATGCAGTTCGATCACTCACTTCCCCTTCTTTCTTCCCCATGCCCCCAGAAGGATGGGGAGGAGAATTGAAAGAATGTAACTCCCATGGGTTGAGATAAGAACAGCCCAGTAACTAAGGTATAGCACAAACCACTACTGCTACCTCTAATAATAAAAATGACAAGAGAAATACAGGGGAAAGGAATACAACCGTTCACCACCGATACCCAGCCTGATCAAGCAGTGCACCCTTCTGGATCTCTGCTCACAGTTTTTACATCCTGGGCATGACGTGCTGTGGTATGGAATACTTCTTTGGTCAGTTTAGGTCTGGTGTCCTGTCTCTGCTTCCTCCCGGCTTCCCCTCCTCCCTGGCAGAGCATGAGGCTCAGACAGTTCTTGGTCAAACCAAACATTCTAAGCTGTAAATAAAAACACTGGTGTTATCAGCACTGTTCCCAGGCTGAAAATCAAAAACACAGCACTGCACCAGCTACTAAGGAGGAGAAAAATGGCTGCTACTGCTGAACCCAGAACATCTGCTGACAGTCTTCTACTTTTGGCTACTAGATAGTGCCAAGAGCAAAGTTTTGAGGTACTTCTCAATCTTAAACCTTGGATTCTAGAACAGCTATTCCAAAAAAATTCATTAAAACCCCTTAGATTCTGGCACGGAAACTGTAACACACACCATCCAGATCTGTAAAATACAGAGTAGAGCGAGAAAAAAGAATGGAA
>JASSUY010052238.1:0-25092 GCA_032466535.1 Forpus xanthops | reverse complement strand
TGGTGGGGGAGGAAATGGGGGGAGGGAAGGGGGAGTGAGAGAGAGGCTGTGTGGTTCAGAGTTACAGCTGGGCTTAAACCATGACACCATCATACCTGAACCCAGCTTGAAAGAGATCAATACTCTATGGGTATTCTTTCTCATTTACTCCCTTCTAAAATTAAAGTTTCTATTTTTAGGGCTTTTTGCTTGTGAAGAAAGGGAAAAGAACCTTCAAAAGCAATTTAGCCTGTTTAAGAGCTCATCGGTTCTTGACAGTTTTCCTTGGTGCTCATAGACCTCATCATGCACAGAGAGAGATGGAACAAAGATGGTTTCCAGTTTTGGAAGAGTCTAAAAGAGGAAACTGAAGTTGCTGTTATTAATATTTTCCCTTCTGGTTAATGTTATAATTTTGGTGAAAATATTTTCTTGTGGGGACTCTCAGAATTCTAGGTACAATTTTCTTTTATCTTGTTTTTCTTATCTCACATATTTGCCAGATAAGGACTTCTTGGGGTTAAATACCTGTATAACTCCAAGTTTTCAGTACTTTGTTCAACAGTAGGAAAAATTTGTTATACTTCCATATTACTGGCCAATATTAGACTGGGTATCTGATCCTTAGGGAAAGTATGTGATGTGGGTACTTGAAGTCCACTGATTTAAGTGTAAATGCTGTTAGCATTTCACCTTGTGCAACACACATTTTCATCATCTTGATGATGAAATGCATGGATTAGAAGAAAGGAGAGGAATGTCTATAGAATAACATAACAATTGTTGGAGTTGTATCTTTTCCACTAAATGTAGCCTCGAGGACAGCTCTTCTAAGACAGGATTTCACATGTCCTTTTGTTTGTTCACGTGCCACTAACAGATATGAGTGACTCATAATTTATCATGCAAAAACAAATTTACAAATATTTACATGGCTTCTCTGGTAGATTCTTAGAATTCTTCAAAAATTCTTAGAAAGTTAAACCTAGCATAAGAACTGAGTTAAATCATCTAAACTGATTGTGGTCAACATTCAGATATGTTTTAGAAATGTTAACTAGCTTACAATATTTGGAGCAGAACATTTCTACACTGACTTCCATAAATTATGAAGTTCTCTAACCAACAGCACATTTCAATATTTTTCATTTATTTTCCTCTTTTTTTTTTATGAATATGGTAACAAATTAACTATAAAGGCAGGAATATTCTTCAGAAGATGGTAACACTGAGAATCTACTACAGGTACTGGAAATCTAGTATGAGATAAAAGCTGCAGGTCTCTAAACAAATAGCAAAATATTTTGAAAAAAACAGGGGAAAGCGGCAACTAAAGTTATATTAATGAATATACAGATTAGAATCTAATCCTCACAGGTTTTCTCATCACTTTTCATCACTAAAAATTTTCAGATTTCATGTATCAAAAATATACTAAGATATTTGTACTGATTGTTCAGCAGGTTCTGGATTATCTCCAGAAATAATTAATGACCTTGACAAAGAACACGTTAAGTAAAGACCTTGTTGAAATAATGGGGCGAGACGGGGAAAGCTACAGTTATTTATATTAATTATTAATTAAGTCACTCATCACCATTTGATGTCTCTGTTTTCTTTTGTGTTTAAGTTTTGCTATCTTCAGAAAGGGAAACTACTATTAGATGTCATATCACAGCAGAGATGAGGATACCTTGGGTGTAGATGTGTATTCAACACAGATATTAAGGCATCATACTGAAAAAAAAATAAGCTGGTTTATAAAATAAACTATAAACAGTATTGTTGGAGACGTTTTTAGCATTTAAAGACATATCTAGAATTATTCTATTGTATTTGTCAACATTTGTCATATTCCAGTGGAGAAATGTCAAGAATTGTCTGTATTCAGTGCAAATTAAGGTTTACCTAGGGATCTAGAAATGGAGCTGAACTAATTCACATTAGGAACCTTAAGCTCTAGCTATACAGGTTCAACAGTTTTTGTTTTAAAGTGAAAACTTAAAATATGTAGAAAGCAACATGGTCACTAAAGAAATGCAGGCACATGTTCCCCACGGGACCAACTGAATACAACATCTGAAGAAAATAAATAGACCTTTATGACAACAGTGAAATTCAACATCATCACTACCCTGAATGAGCTTTATTTTTTTTATTAAAAATATACATTGGATAACAATGAAAAACGCATCAATAATCATATTTTGGTGACAAGGGTTTAGACAGAAATGCAGATCAGCTCTTTTATGCTAAAAATCCAAGATGAGGAAGAAAAGCTGCTTCAATAAAAAATAGTTCCCAAGCAAATTTTCTGCAACAACTCTATACTGGAGAAACTTTTAAGCAAAGTACTACTGATCAGGAAAAAATAAATCAACTAGGAGGTTATATGCACTAATAAACAGTCATCACAAAAGCTCACATTCCCTAAAATAGCATGAAAGTATAGCTGAATGACAAACCATGAGCTATTTCAGAAACGAAGAACGGATGTTTTTCTGTAATCCTAACTTTTTAATGCACTTAAATGCTGAAGAATATAGGTCTTTTTTGTGAACTTTAGCTAACCATCAGTCATTAATAAAAGAATTCACTTGTATCACTTGTGCTTAGTGACAGAAATATATAAATATATATAGTGAGATAAAAAATAATCAAAGTACACCTGGTTATTATTTGTAAAGACTTAACTGTAAGTTCTTAATGATTAATTTATCTGGCATCTAATACCTTAATAGATCATGAGAAACATCAAGGGAGGAATGTGGTACTGCATTTTTAAAGTCTCTTTCTCTCTCACTGAATGATAATAGGCATGGAAGCTATCATTAGTCTTGTTAGATGATGGCTCCTTTAGGAATCTCTTATGTGTTACCTTTTAGAGGGAAGGTCAGAGAAAAGCCCCCTGGGAGTCCCTTTGCAGGATACAGCTAACACAAGCGTAAACTGTATGGAAATGGCTAAATTATCTTTAGAGAGACCTTGGTCTTTCACATCAATCAGACCTTTCTGAACTAGCAAAACAGATAAGGATCCTGCTCGCAGGACTGTTACTATCCATATGTTTGTCATGACTGTCACAACAAATTTTGAATAAAAAGACCACTGTCTTACTGTTCTAGCCTGTTATTAAATGCTAAACGTGGGTGCAATTTATTTTACTAAGAGCTACATGAACTGTGAGCACAAAAATGTAACATTTAAGGTTGTAGTTAAAATGCAGAGGGTTAGGAAACATAAAAGTTAATGCTACAAGAGCAACCTCAATGCTACCACTGCACATATCTTGTATATTTTATGGCAGAGATTTTACAGCATAATCAATAATCTATTAAGCTTCACATTTAACAAGGAAATGTTTACAAATGAAGTATTTATAGAATATATTCCACAATTGTTGAAAACTTTCTGTATTTCTTGACTTTTCTTGACTTTGTTTATATAAACTTGATGTTCTGTATTTAAATTGATTTTCATTTTGAAGATGTTTGGGAGGACAGCCTTCTCCAAGTGTTTGCTTTATTGTTTCTATTGTTTTAGTTCCTATACCATTAAGAAAAAAAAAGGCATGGGAAAGAGAGAAAGCAAGCTTCATACTCGTTTGCTCTTTTTGTCCTTTTGGAACAACTCATGTGGGCTATAAAGCAAAGCAACAATAGCTCATTTGTATTTTTCCACAGTGACTATAAGCCTGCTTTGATAAAGGAATTTTAAATCATAATTTACTATTTTTACTATCACAAGATCTAGATGAAACTTCGGACAGACAATAGAATGATTGGAAATGCAGTGGTAAGGTCCTATTTATAGAGGTATTCATTAAAACTGATAAATGAAGAATACTTTTTCAGAATAAAAAAAATCACAATTTTTACAAAGAGTAAATTTTCCCTAGGGGCATTCAGATCTTGCTTTAAGCTTTGGGTTTTACTTTAAGTTTTAAATTTCTGCACAATAGCAATTTCAAGCAGCAGCTTCAAATTTCACTTGCCTTTACACTCAACATGTGAGATATTACCAGTCTTCATAATCTGGGCACCCAGGCACTGCAGAAGAAATAATAATTCCTTTACTAAACACATTAGGACCATACTCACATGTTATTATGGAACCCAAGGGGAACCCAGTCATGTACAATCAAAGCGATGAATAATTTAAGCCAATAAATATCCAGGATTCCCCATTACCTTCAGGGAAATAATGTTGAATGCTGGACAGGCTGTACAGGCTTGTATGGGCTACTGTGCATATAAGGCATAAAGGACTGCTTTTACGAAATGTAGCTAATTAACTCTTTTACAAAAGTAATTTTCATTTACAGTATAAATTAGCTTTGAAATAAAGTTATCCTTTCTGAAGCTATTTGTGAACTTATTTTACGGTGTACCCTACCTTCTTTCTGTAGATTCCTGCCCTGTGAACTTATTGATCACACTCATATTTACTCAGTATTAAAGTTAGGTTGGCAAGATTGCAGGCATGAGGTTATGGCTGGCACTACTCAAATATATTCCATATAGAATGATATGAGTAAGGTAATTGCTGATTATTGTACCAGGTTATATTGGGATACAAATGATATGAGTAAGGTAATTGCTTATTATTGTAACAGGTTATATTGGGATACACCAGAAAACCCTTAGTCTGACAATCCTAACAGCATTTACATGTGAAATGTCTCTGACAGCTCTTGCTGTTATAGTTCAGGAGGTCTTTATCTGTCTCCAGGTACCCTTTGCTCTTACACTTTTCTCTGTGGTCTTTAGCAATAAATGATGTGTTTCTGTAAAAAATGCTAGCGTTTCCCAGAAAAGATGAAGTTTTGGGGATCTGATTTATTTTCCATCTAAAGTGGCAATAAAATTTGAAAACCTCCTTCTCTGTGACTGTGTTTAAAATAATCTTTGCACAAGTGGCCACAATAAGTGTCTCCAAATCCACTGAACTTAATCCATTTTGCACAGTTCTCCATGTCAGAGATTCATTTTGGATTCCCTAATTCAACTCTCACCACATCCTGGCACATTCTCTGTCTCATTTTCTCATTCAGTATTTTTAAAGGGTATCTTTACCAACCCATGAGATGATGGCTGTTACAAGTTTTATGTCAATGAACTAGCAAGGCTAGCCAAAGACTAAAAAAATCTCTCACTGGATCCTGTGGCAGATGTCATAAGCAAGCTAGAAAACTACTGAGATCAAAAGTAAACAGAAGTCCAGCTCAGTGTTAAACTAAAACTAATGATCACTATCTTCTCAACAGATCTCTGAGATGGAAATATAATCAGGTATGGATATAGAAACGAGGATGATAACCTCTTTTTTCCTAAAATGTCGATTCCATTCCATAAATCTTACTTGTTCAGCAAATCTTGCGTGACACAGATTACCTACTTCAAGGGAGATAATATCCCCAGAAATAATATAAATATAAAGGAGATAATATATCCTCAGAAATTTCCTGAAGGTCTCACAGGACTCTGGCTTTAGTGTTTTCTATCCTGTTTGTATGGCTATTGAGGCACAAATATTTACTCCCAGCAAATCTTCCCTGTACAGTCTTTCCATTGGTTTTCTGGACTTTATTCACAGGATGGATACACATGTGCCTATGTCTTCAAAACACAAACCTTTCAGTCTCAGGAAGCAGGCACCAGGAGCACCTCATTTACTTGTCTTTCCCATTTGTTGTCCCCTTGCTTTGATTTTGCTCCTCCGTTTAATCTGCTCTGTGACTACCCCTGTATGTTAAATGGCTTTCCTTAAAATTATTTTCTCCTGAGCTCATATATTTCTTGTGTATTTGTAATTCTTTGGTTCTTTTTACAGTAGAGAGGCTTTTTTGTAGTTTTCATTTAAAAAAGAATTGTTGTAAGTTTCAAATTTTGCTTCTAATTTCATAATTTTTAGAAAATCTTTTTTTTTTTTTTTTACTTTAATTAGCAGCTTTCTTCTGCTATGCCTTCCAGCTTCAAGTTGTATTTGGTCTGTAAGGGATTTATAATTTATTCTCAGAGTCTTGACAACTTGGCTATTTTGCCTGTTTCTCTGGCCAAATATTATATTTACTGTATCTTAAAACTAAGTAGCAGAAGAGATCACAAAAAGACACAAAGACATGTTTTTCTTTATTTCCATGATAGTGTGCTAACTGATTTAACCAAATGTGAATTTGTCCAATCTCTTTCAGTTAAAGGAACATAAGGCTTCTTTGAATTAGGAGTTCATCTTTCGGTTGCAGAAATGAACTTAGCATTGACTAATAGGACTTGTGCTAACCTAGCACAAACATGGATGAACTATTTTGGAGCAAGCAGCTTTAGACAGCTTTAGTGTCATGGATGATTTTTTTTGTTGCCGTTGTTTTTTGATTTTGTTTTCTTTTAATGAACTTATTGTTTCTCTGGTAACTCTACCTCTTTTTAGGTATGTGCATAATATGCTGGACATTAACCTTGCCTACAAAGGACAGTTCTCTAATTCTAACAAGAAGGCTTGCTTTCCTCTTCCTTGATCTTGGTATGGGAATTTTTATATGATATTAAAAGGACCAGAGAAGGTCCTTTTAACAATGATTGGAAAACAAAAGTAAAAAAAGGAATTAAAAGAAGTGAAAAACCAGGAAAATATGGAAAAAGGAAAGAAACAAAATAAAGGAAAAAATGAAAAATTAAAAAAGGGAAAAAGGAAAAAATAAAAAGGGAAAGATGAAAAGGGAAAAAGGAAAGAGGAAGAAAGAAAGAGAAAGAGAACCAAAAGAGAAGGAAAAAAGGAGGAAAAAATTAAGGAAGACAGAAGGAACAAAAAGAAATATATTTTGCCATGAAGATCCTAAAAGAAGATTCTCTTAAAAGCACTCAATTACAAAAATCTTCAGTTCCCTGCATCTCTGCTTACCTGCCACTGAGCTCACAGAAAAATATTTCTCCATATGTTTCACTTCATCACATGTGGACATGAATGACATCCAAATAAGATCTCAGATACTAACAGGGTATCCTTGACTAGGAATATTACTATTCAGGGTTTATCCACCAAATTAAATTTATTTTTCATGGATGCCAACATTTATTTGTTGATGTCCATCAGTCTGTTTCTGATAATGCTGTCTTTTCCCCTGAAACATTTTCCTGAGGTTACTTATGAAACTGAAATCAAAATAACTGTCATTCAGCAAGTCTGAATGAGGTTATTTTGTTCCAATAGAGATGCCCAGACCTTGCCTCAAGTCAAAATTTTCTACCATTAGGTCTTCATTTGTTCAAATAGTCTCTAAGGTCAAGAACATCTGAAAATTATTATTAAGCAAAGGATATTAATATCTCTGAAAGAAGAAAGAGTGTAATTAATAAACAAAAAGAAGAGCTAAAGTAAATATTACTCAATGAGAAGACAAGAGGAAGCCTCCAGTTTTCCTGGTAATTTTATAGAGTTACACAACTGTAGATGCTTTATTTACAGTAACTTTTTTTTTTTTCTGAATTATCAATTAAGAAAATATTTTAAATGCCATTATTACCTGCTTTATCAACTTAGATTGGAGCTGTGTCTTAATACAAGAGAAAAAACATTATGGTTCAGTAATGGTACCCTTTATATTATATCTTCATTGGTTTTTACTGGTTCTTTGTTAAAGGTATTGTTTTTTCAATGGCAAAATATAATATTGACTAATAGTTTTCTCACCCACTGTGTAGAAGGCCAGGTATGTTTTACTTTCAGATCATTACACAATTCATTGATTTAGAATTGTATCAAGATATAATTTAATGTGGAATACTATTAAACAGTCAAATACCCTTACCAGCATCAAAGCCCCATTTTTAGTAAACAAGATTACATAGTGCAAAACATTTTGTATATTCGCAAATAAAACACAAAAGCTCTTCTTCCTCTAATATTTATAACATCTCTCATATGTACTGCTATTGTTTCCCTAAAATTATGTTTAAATTAATGTGTGAAATGCAGCCAGAAACTGCAATTTATCTTCAAGAAAATCAGAATATTCAGTGTAAAGATTAAAGGTGCAGCTGTTTCTGCCATTCATTTGGGTAATCACTGTACATAAATTTATACACCATGAAAAGCTTTATTTCTGTTCATATGGTGTGAAAATTGAAAGAAAAACTCTAAATTAATTATCTTTTTAAACAAAGCAATTTATATTTATCACATGCAGCAAGGGAATTTGTTGACATATTATAAAGCTTCTGTGAAATATAGAAATGAAATATGAGTTAGGAAAAATGGTTTACGCTCTGTAGAGACTTGAAGATGTGAAAAGCAAATTAACTACCCCTGACTTCAATCGACATGCTCTTATGAGTTTGGGTAAAGTCTACTTGCAGCAGCAGCCTGATGCCCTATGGAGGCTGCAGAGGAATGTGGAGCAGCACAAAGCTTTGTCTAGAACCACCTGAGACATTTCCATTCCCCGTGGAAACTTTTAGAATATGGAGTTCAGCTGCTGAGGTAACACATTATTATTTTTCCTTCACACCTAACTAATAAATGTCAGTCTAAAGCCATTATATAGCAATATGTCTTCTTGAATACAATAAAAAGAACTTACTCTCCTCTGCTAGGAAGTATCATTTTCTGCCACATGAAATAAGCTGGTGGGTATGTAGAAAAACATTGCTGCTTTTATTCTTGTGAATGCTTCCATTATTTCTCATTATGAACCTCAAATTCTTCACTGCATATGCTTGATTATTGACCAGTATACTACCAGTTATTTTTTCAGGTAGTGTTTGCCAGCATGCATCCACCTTTAATTTACACTCGGAAAAAGAAATATAGGTTGATGAAGTAATTTGCAGCCTGAAATTGATCTCCATGAAAAGAAAATACACTCAATGTCTTTTGCCATAAGAAAACTATGCCATAAAAAATGTGTCACCCAAATACAGAGGGTGAAAAGATTATTCTTTTTTCATTTCTTTCAAACACAACCATGCAATAATGTGTGCTTCACAGACAATATAAAATGACCAGAGGATATCATTCAGGGAAGGAAAATATTTTAAGACTTAATTCTTCAACACTGTTGTTTCAGCATGCTAACAAAATCAATACTAACAAAAATCACCTCCTTTTAATCTATTATTCTTTTGTTCCATTGAAGTAACTTAAGATCAATATGTATTGATTTGTTTCCTAATTATATTAATTTTACTTTAGAAATTAGGGAGGCCATAATGAGAATGTGAAGTTACTTGAAGACAGTACATTATAGGTAGTCTAATTTAGCAGGAGTCTGTGCATGAGATTAATTCATTAAAAGCATCCAATTACCATACAAACAGGGCAGATAAATAAGATTTTCTCCTTTAATTTGCATTTTACATATTCCTTTGTAATTTTTAAAAACTTAAATGAATTTACAGACTAACTGTATTTTTAATGTATGTCCATTTTATTCCTGGGAAACACAATCACATTTAATTTTAACCTTTAGCTTTGTCTTTTACACATTTTAGAAAATGAGATCATGGTATCTAGATATGAGACATTTTATGTGACATTTTAATAATAGAAATAATAAAATGTTAACACTTTTAACATTCCAACTATTATTTTCACTAAACTTTTCTCTACTTACAGATAGATAATGATAAGTAATAGGAAACAAAGGTAATTTGACCTTGCTTGGTTGAGGATTTGGCTCATAAATGTAGCTCAGACTCAAATGACTATCCATAAAGATAATCAAAATATTTTCAATTGAATAACTCTATATTTTATCAATGCAAACGAATGCTTGATGATGTGATTTCTTTGAAGAACTTTGCTGTTTTATGAGGTTAAAATGAATTGGCTTATACTTAAGATGATTCTTCCACTGTCTTTTTTTGCACTACACCCCAGGATAATCTGGAGAATTTGAAATCTACGTGAGATGCTTGATTCTTTGTTGCCTTACAGCTGTAGGATCAGAAGTATCTCCAGTGACATATCACAAAGGTAATCACATTTGTGTAATTTAGTGTCTGTAAAGAGAGAATCAGACCCAAGAGATCTGTAAAAGAAACTTACAGTGATTTTAAGCCATTTGTAATTCTCTTTAAAACTTAACAAAAAGTCCATTAGCTAACTGAAGACTACCTTTTTTCCCAGGGAAGACAAATGATGTCATTAATTTTTTTTGGAAGCTAGAAAGCTGAAAAAATAAAAGGAAACATAAGTAAGCAACAAAATATAAACCTAGAAAAAATAATTGAAAATGTCTACATATTGAGATCTATAAATGATTGTCTATATAAGACTGTGCGTTGATAATGGTTCTTGACAGAGAAAATAGACTCGAGGATAAAGTTTGTCCAGTCGATTTCCTTCCTTAACTCTGTTGCCAACTCTTTTGCATTAACCTATAATAAAATTATGTAATATGGTATCTCTGTTCAGGAGCATTCAAGTAACCAATTGCTGCTTCATTATGTGGACCTTAGGAGAAACCCATGGAAAATACAGGCCTTGGACAAGTGCAAGTAGATTTTTAAGTAGGAGACTCTGAATCTGCTGTTCAGTTTCAAATGCATGTGTTCTCAAATAGCTGATACTGAAACTGCAATGTCAAATGAAACTCACTTCAAAATATGTTTCTAAAAGGAAAGACATTCAGCTTTCAAGTCAACATTGTTGTTTCTTTAACTCAATCTGAGCTACATTTTAGTATGGCTCCCAGTCATAGTTGCTCTCAACAAGGTGGATACTAGCTGCCATGAATATCTTTAATTGATACCAGTAGACAATATTGACAACCTGGACTAGATTTACTGGCATCCTTGGGTGTCCATAATGCAGACACTGGTGCTAAAGCAAAACAGAAACAGCTGAAGAGATTAGGCTACCAGTTCTGGTGAAGCAGTACTTTGCTGCAATTTCTCTGTATGCTGCAAGCTCCGGGGAACAACAACGAGTAGTTTAAAAGCAGTTTTAGCAACATCTGGTGTCTCCTTAAATCCAAGTTGCCTTTCTCTGCCAGCAGTAATTATCTGCTTCATCGAAAAACATGACCAATATGAAGAACTGCCATTCATATTGCATGCAAATTGCCAGATAGATAACAAACACATCATGTTAATGATGATTATAATGATATATAAATATTATACATACTGCATTCCTATTGCATTCCTGCATTGAGTACAATGCTGCAGAGCATACAGGAACGTCCTTATATAAGTGTTCAGCAAAAACCAAGGGTGACATTTTCAAAAGTGATCGACATCTATTTGTCAAAGGCTTTTCTACTGTTGCCTATGACTGCAACCACCGAACACATGCTGCAGCAGCGGAATGCTTCCACTGTATCTGGGTGCAATTTGAGAACAATAGGAACTGTCATCCCATTAAGCTTTTGTTCTTTTCTTCCCTCCCAGTCTCACTAAGAAACAGAGGGTATATCTTAGCTTGATAGGCCTCAGCAGTAACATGAGGATTATGTTAAGTAGGAAACAGGGTTTGTGGTGCCCTTGGGTTGTGGCGCCAGCAGCAGATAGGTTACTTAATGTAGAGCTGTCTTGGTTGCACCTGTAGCCTCAAAATCTGAACTGCAACATTTCATGTTCCCTGTCAGGGCTCCTCCTTATAAAAGTAATATTTTACAAAACACTTCTGTTCCCATGTGTTTACTCTTAGGGTACTCACAGTGAAGGTGTCAAGAACAGTTCATTTTCTAGTACCTTTAGCCCATTTACCCAAATTCACAGTCAGGCTTTTTCAAACAGGCTGACCTATGGTCCCTTCTATATAGTGCTGCCACTATAAACTGAAAAAAGACTGAGAAGGTCTCCATCCATTTATAAGGAAAGAGACAGTCCAGATTTCTTTAGTAGCTTCTCCTAAGGTGAATAGAGTTCCAGTAATCTAACTGTGACTTGCTCACACTGAAACTAAGATAATTTGAATAAAATGTATAACTATGTAGTTACTTTTTAATTTAGGAAAATGAACGTAGAAAGCCTATTCTTCTTCTATTATATCTTCCATATTTACTCATTACCTTCTGAATGAGTAAATTTGCAGTTAATAAAAATTGGTTGCAAGTATTCACTAGTCATAGCACACAACCTAAGTGTTTAGTAATTTTTCAAAGGTTTTTTTATTTATATAAAGGCATAATGTCACTAGAAATTAGTTAAATACTGGCTTACCATCAGCTTCAGAAGAATAGCATTGCTGGATTTTTACTACACATTTCATAATTTTTTTTTCTCTTGAAAGGAAGAAGTAAGTTCAGTCCATAAATGAACTTTTCAAAAGTTCACCTGGGGTACCTGAAAATAGAAACATATTGTGCCTTTCATAATTATAGATCAGTTGCTACAAGGATATTATGTACATTTTAAGAATCTTCTAAAAAGTAACAGGCATTTGATGTTTGGAATTACACTGGAGCCCTGAGAGAAGCAAGTCACTTAATCTGTGTTGAAAACAGCGAGAAATTTAGAGTTTCAAGAGTGCCTATTCCTTCCAACTCCTCACTTCTGTGTTCTACATTCCCTTATAGTGATTATCAACAGGTTTTCAAGCCATTTATTTGCAGGAAAAGGTGGGAAAGTTACATTTGACATGTTTGTCAATATTGCATCTCATCAGAAACCATACTGAAACCAGGGACAAAAGAAATAAACATTCAAATGTTTGAAAGAGACACCTACAGCTAAGCGTGAACAAGCCAAGTAAACAATGGCACAATATAGACACCACTGAAAGCTCTTAATTATTTTGTGCTAATGTGAGCAGCCTCAGCTTCTTTCCTTTTCCAGCAGGACTAGGTTTTGCTCAAAGACATTTAAAAAAATACATAAGTCATTTTGATTGAGATAGGAATTTAATGCTGTATCTTCCCCAGCAGTCAAGTTTTTCAGTGGCAGAACATTGCAACGCTGGGACTTCAGAAGGCCATGGGTGGCTTGCTCCCTGAATGAGGCACATTTTCATTACTTAATACAGCTGGTTTCAGTTGCTGATTTGGTCACTAAAGTCCAACATAGGCTAACATATCAAAAAAACTCTTTTTGTAGTATGAAGCACAAAGCCATTTAGGGTTTGAATATACAGCCGGCAACGTGAAGTACATGAAGTGCATTGTGATGCTCAATCCTCAGACTGTTTTAAGACTAATATTGAGAGGTACCTATTAGTTAGGTGAGTTTGGAGATCTAGGTATCTATGGAACTAACAGTTTTTAAACTACCTTCTAATCTCATGCATGAAATTGAACAATTACATCTCTAAAATAGCTATGCCTGGCAACTTCTGGTATACTAAGGTACCAGCCTGGAGAACTGCTGGACTTTAAGCAAGGGCCTGATTCCTGCTTGATTAAACTCTCAGCAGGGGCCTGATTCCATACTGCCTGTCAATTTGTTTAATCTCCACCCATTCAGTGTAACGAATTTCTGAAACAAAGAAGTTTCTGAAATAAAAATCAGGCTTTCACATGCTGACAACACTTAGGCTGCTTTTAATTTTTAACATGTAGATACTGAGAACATTTCTTCGATGCAGATCTGCTGTAAGCAATCATGCTCTTTCACCTCCAGAAAGTCATTCTGTTTATCCAGAACAATCAGAGCACATCTGGCTCTTGATATGAAAAAAATGTCATTCAGATTTTTGAGTTCATATCTTGCAAAGTTCTGGCTCTGAGTCCCCATCTGTCCATGTACTGTACTCAGAAAAAGCTGGGGGGGTGGGGTATTTCAATTGTTCTTTCTGCTTCTCTCCATATGGACTACAGTGACTGGAAGATACCTGCTTACGGAGCTCATGGAGGTTGAAACTAAACTAAAACTAGATATAACTCCCACTGCTCAGCTCCTCGGGCAACAATATATAAAACTGCCTAAGGTAAAGCACACAACCATTTCCAGAAGTAGCAATATAAGCCCAGTCTAACACCACATAGCTGTAACAAATAGGTTACAGACACAGATTCACTTGTTCCCTCCTCTTCTTCCAGCATGAAGGCCCTCTTCTTTTGGCTTTGGTGAAGCTTAAGAGTAATCATGCAGCATCCACCAGTCCATACTACTCTGTACCCTGGCAGATAGAAGATCCTCATATGAGATATGGCTTTAAAAGCTGTTTGAACTGAGGCTGGAACAATTAACATAGATGTCTCTCCTCATGCATGAATCCTTTTTTCAGTAAGATGCCATGACATGCAAAAGGCACACTGAATTCTCTTTCCATCCCCTTCCCAATAAAACAGCATGCTGTTTATACATATAGCAGCAATGCATGTGCTTCTGTCCATGGCATACTGCAGCCTGCTCGCAAACCTTTATGGTTTTGTGTGTAGTCTCCATCCCCAGTATAGTCACAGGGGCTTCCTAACTGTGCCTCACAGGAAGAGAGTGTCATTGTGTGACCCTGGGGAGCTGTGTCTGGACTAAGAGCGAAAAACTGAAAATGAAGAGGTTTTAAGGCTGTATGGCTTTCTCCACTACTGGCCTTTAGAAGTGCTCCTAGACAATCCATCATAAAAAAAAAAAATCTAAACCAGAGTAGCCTAAATCTCTGCTGGGGGTTGTTTGAAGTAACCAAAATAACCTGCTTGGCTTTGCTGTGACATACTCTGGAAGAGTTCCTCAGGTAGCTACAGCTGACAGGTAATTAGGAAATTGTTCCTTGCCATTTCACAAGCTGTCAGTTAATGGCTCCCAGATGAAGCACAGACACTGCCTAGGGCAGTGCTAACCCTGCTTCACTGAAGACCAGCAAAGGAGTAATGAAGACAGGAATTCATTCAGAGATAGAAAAGCAGCAAAGTTACAGTTAAGAAACAGTGTCTAGCAGCTTTGATACCTAAGGCACCTGATTAGCCTTGTGTCTGTTGCCAGCAATGGTTTTCAGGGGGACAGGCTGGGGGACAAGCATGAATGCAGTTAGTTCAGCTGGAAGCCATTAGTGTACAGCTGAGAGGCAGCAAGGAGCAGCTTCCTAAACTGCTTCCCAGCAATACCTCTATGAGTATTTCCTTTTCAAGGCAGATTCAAGCTGATAAAATAAGACTAAAACTGAAATTGAACTTACCTCATGCCAAAATCAAACAAGCAGGTTGGAAGTGCTCATATGTTTGGGAATAAGTGAGAAGTAGTTTATGGACCTGTTTTCCATCATCTCTCAGCTGTTTGATCCTGGATCTCAGCTAAGACCTCGTAACTGACTGTGAGAATGCATGCAGTCCCTTTGAAAGCAAAATCAAACAGGTAAAGACTGAAAGCCATGACTCTTCGTGATTTAAACTTGCATCTTTAACTTTGCTCTGAAATAGAGAATAGCTCTTTCAGAAACCAGTAATGTAAATCTGAGAAGTAATAAAGACCAATCTGCTATATGTTAGTTCAAAAAGCACAAAAGTCCCCTTGCTTTGCACTTTACAGCAAAAATGGTTAAGCCCAGTCTCAGAGCTTGAGCACTTGTATGTTTCCCCCAGACTCTGCTCTGCCCTCCATCCCTGAAGCATTTTCATTTTGCTTGATAAAGATGGCTGACAGAAAGAATAAGCTTAGTGCTTTACTGACATGGTCAATTAGATGGAACAAACTGCAAAACAACTGTCCTTCAAGATTTCTTCTAGTGATTCTTTGTGTAGGTGGCTTTGTTTCTGAGCATGCACCCTATTCTTTCAGTTCTTGCTTTTTTTGTTTGCCTTGTAAGGATGGAAGTCACTCACTGTAGCCTTGTGGTGTCCAACGTTAACAGCTAAAGCTGCTGTAGTGACACTGAGTTAACTTTTCATTTCAAAAAGCATTATAGCAAGCTCAATAACTTTAGAGTTTACTTCAAATTTTACACTTTTCTATTAATGTTTCTGGCAGTACTCCTTGAGGCAGGTGTTCTGCTTCTGGAAACTTCTGTTCTTCATTGTATATTGAAGTGACTCCTAAAACTGGTTCTACAGAATTCTTATTTGGACAGGCTTATATATGGTATTAAATATTTTGGTAAAGGTTCAAGTTAGGAAGGTGGTTATACCTAACAGCTCTTACAAACAGTATAAAGATTAATTAAAGACCCCACTCATTCTTGGTGTAACTTCCCTGATTATATTCTGATACATAAAACTATGTTACAGCTTTATAAATGTAAATTAATTTTTACAAGTACTACATCTGTGTAAATACACTGAATTTCAGCATAAACAACTTGATAGCTATTTGGAATTTTTCACACTCAAATGAAAAAGTAGTTTTAATAAATCCAAACTTATATGGGAATTTAAGTCAGGTCTTACAAAGAGTTTTAACCAAAAAAAGGAACAATAAAAAGTGTTGAATAATTTTGAATTCTTTTGAAATTAAGATTTTTTTGCTTTGAAGCTAAAACTTGACAACTTAAAGAATGATAGAGGAAGAGACAGTTTCCCTACATATGCAGATGAGATAGCCCCGTAATGGTTATGCTCATGCTAAGAAGATCAATATCTCCTTTCTACATTTATATTATAAATTTGAGCCAAGAGCATCAAGGCTGTGGGCCTTATTCATGTTAAATTTATAGTATTAGAATTCTTTTTTTTTATTAATTAAATAGATTTTAAATAAAATGTAAACTCTGGAAAAACCTGCTTCTGAACTCTTTTTAAGAATATTTGTATAAATTTGTCAGACTTTATAGATTAGTAGTAAACACTGAATTGAGATATTTTTGGTTTTCTTTTTTATTTATATGCAATGGCAAGTTTAGAAGCAGCAGCAAACTTATTGCAACTTCTTTTTCTATATCTGAAATGTTTCTAGGTCATAAGAAATCATCACATAACCTCTGGCTTCCATTTTGTGAAAACAAATAACAGGATTGGAAATAACCTCAGAGTGCTACGAATCTTCCAAGGTAGAATATCAATAGCAGTACTCAATCAATATTTCAATTATCACTAGAATTTTCCCGGTATTTCTAAGCCAGTTTTCAATCAAGTATTGTGAAAAAAACATAGGGTAGCTCAGGGATTATGAAAAATTGTGAGAGGTAGGTGGAAATGAACACTCCAGTCCTGCATCTTTGCTGTGAGAAGTAACACATGCCTACACGACAAGTGATTTCAGCGCCCGAGAAAAAGCGCATCCTAAGCAGCGCAATCCCCAGATCTGGGTCCTAATCCCCTAGTGACCCCAAAGCACCATTCAGCACCTGGCCACCAGAAAGTATCAGGGTTGTTTTTTTTTTTTGTGAGCCAGAGCACTACCAAACCATATAGAATTCAGACTGGAAAGCAGAGGCTAAAAGCTAAGAGAAAGTTGTTTTGTTTTGATTTGTTTTTTTTTCTTTTTTTAATTTCCCCTTGAGCTTCGTTAGCTTCAGGAGAAACGTGAGCACTGGAGCAAACAAGGAGCCCTTGGACAGATGCAGTTGGTGAAAGCTGAAGAAAAAAAATGCCGTTATTTCCAACAGTTACTTTCTGTCTTCTGCACTCCATGAGATGAAGTGCTTGAGCACAACTGGACCCTAGAAACCCAGGCTCAGCATCTAACCTAAAATCCCACCTTGCCCAGCCATCATCAGTTAAGTTTTGGCATATGCAATGAATCGGTTGATTAGGACCTAGATTACTTGCATGAAAAGCTTTAGCAGTTCTGAAAAGGGATAAGAAACCTATGCATAGTTGCAAATAGACTGTAGTGTTGCTCTTACTTATTGCATGAATGGTAGAAATTTCCCACTGATGCAGCAGACGACATGATCCTGCCTGAGGTAGATGGCACAAAGTATTAAACACTTTCAAATCTCTCCAATTAATTAAAACAAGAAGGTGAACGTCTTATCTTCAAAACTGTACACAACCAAGAAATATACAAATTAAAAAGTGCAAAACCAACACAACCCTGCCTGATGGAGTTGCTAAATCAAACTCCACAGGGAAAAGTTTGTCCTTTGAGTATTGTCTAGGTATTAGGCAGCGGTAGGGACATAGATGTTGTATTTTATTTAATAGTGCTGATAAATGAAACCAAATGCAGCTTGTTACCACTGGAACTGGGTTGAGTCATTCTGAAATACAATATCTTAACAACTCCAAGCCAAACCTTAAGCAATCCAACAATGGTATTAAACAATGGCCTGTTTATATCCCTATTTAGCTGTTCTGTTCTGACTTACTCATGAACAACATGGTACATGAAGTCTGTAGAGTCCTATGAATATATCATATTCTTACTACAAAGGAAATAAAAGATTCTATAGATTTTCAAGGTCATCTCTGTAAATAAAATGATTCTCTCAAGTGGCTCTATGCTAGCACCTATTATCTATGAAGGCTAAAATACTGTTATAGAAGTCAAGTGTTTGTGCTTGAATATATTGTTGAAGGAGGAATATAATTGTGCACTGAAGTAATGCACAACAGGCAACGTTACATAATCTCCCCCTTTTCTCTACTTTTATTCTTAAAAAATAAAGAAAAAGAAAAACAAAGACAATGTGGAAATTTTTTCCCCTAATAAAATGGGCATAGCATGATTCTCTCAAATGAAAACAAGATGATTTCACAAAAAATAAAGTGGCTATTTGTTTCCACATATTGTTCCAAATTAATGTCTTCCGCATCCTTTATAATTTTGAATTTTGCCATTGTATGCGCACCACTGATCACGTGGGCTGGATTATTCCTTCCAGAGTAATGCTGAAATTTTGCCAAAATTGCCTCCCTGTTCCTATGAAGTTGAAAAGATTTGGTTTGTGTTTATTGGTACAAAGTCTATTCATTAAGGTCTAAACCATTAATGACAGTTAGGATACTTCTAACGCTTCTAAGTTCTTCAAGGAATGACAAATTTTCCTCAAATATAACATATCTTAATTTCTGCAGTGACATCAACAATTTCATGCAGTCCATTATAAGTTGTTATGAAAAAAGAAATACAAAAGTAATATATTTTTCTTTGTTGGATAAAGTTTTTAGATGTTCATCTTGTAAGCACCATGTAGTTCTCTGAAAATGCAAGCCAATACAGTTTTGTCAGTCTTTCACTAGGTAATTTTAAAGGAAATTAAGAAAACAGTGTGACAAACCTACAGTTTTCCAACGATTTTGATGATTTGTGCTGACAAATATTATGTTTTCATGGGTTACAACTACTGTTTATTAATAAAACAGGGGAAAAAATAGTAGCCTTTGGTGTCAAAATCACAACAATAAAAGAGGTAATATTGAGTTTCCTCTATGCACTATTAAATCAAATACTAATTATAGAGAAGCAGCACATATTCTGCCTGGGTTTAAATTAAAGACATTTTAAAATGTGGAACCTGCTAGTGGCAGAAGATATTTGCAACAGTTACATCGGGATTACACTTGAACACTGGGACAGCAAAGGATTGCAGTTATTGGTGTCATATCTGACCTTCTCTATGGAGGTTCCTGAATGCTAACTTGTATTTAAAGCAAAGTATCAGTAGCTCAGCTTTTGCTCTTAGCCTAGGAAAATGCCTTTGCCACAGGCAAAGACAAAATATTTAAGAAGAGACTGTACAATATGATGAAATTAATATCTTTTTTTTAAGAGGAAAATATTTAACAAGTATACCCTAGTTTAAAATGAGTATATTACATGTTATTTTTTCTTTCTTTAAAGAAAAAATGAATCTCTGAATTCTGCCTCTATTCTTACTCTACAGACCCCTTAGTCTATGTCATTTATTACTTCCCTTGAAAGCACAGTTAAAAGCATATTTTTTTATCCAAAGGAAAAATGAATTTCTGCTTGTCCTGGGTTGCATACATTTACTGTAGTTCATTATCATATTCACACCCTACAACACTGTAGATAATCAATCACCAAATATCATCAACTCTTCAAGTAGAAGAATCTCAGATACACGTGAGGGATATCTTCTCATCAAGTTACCAGTCTCAATAATGAAAACATGACATGGAAGGCAAAGGAGTGGAAATGGAAAGACAGATGCTGATGGGGAGCTTTTGTCACACACTCAGTCATCTTATAATTCTAACCATTCAGTGTAAAACAGACAACAGGGATGATTGCTTTTGTTTTACTGATTAACCATTCTCTCCCTTTTTTCCCAAAAGGCACCCTGGTCAACTCTGCTTAGTAAATATTGACACCTGTAAACCAAGCTGACTGGTGCCTTTGGCTCTTCAGCTCTCTTCCCATCTGTTGCCTGGGAATTTTAAGCAAAGTATTTTGGGACACTTGGGCTCTTTTCATTGAAAACTGTAAAAATAAATAAATAAATAAAAAAAAATCACTACCCCAAAGCTAATCCTTGGGCCACATGGCTCTAGCGAGGCCTGTAGTAACTAAAGGGAAAACACAGCATATGTAAAATGCATATCCCACTGGCCTCTTCTGCCTACTCTTCTTTAGTTAACAGCATGCCAGGGTAATCTGCTTAGTTACCAAGTGGAGCTTTCTTCTCTTTTCCCCATGAGATCACCCTGACCACGATCAAAGTCCAAACACATTCTTGGCTAACTCTATTGTTCCCAAGAGTGGGATTAATGACTAATTATGTCAGGTCACTCATCCAGATGGCCTCTCAGATGTTCCTTTGTCATTGCCTGACCTTCCATATGCCCCTTTGACCTTGAGGTTTATTTCCATGGCAACATGAAGCCTCAGTTTCCTTGCTGAGATTGCCAAGAAGTGGCCAAAGAGGGGATATGGGATAATCTACCCATACTTTGTATTCTGCTTCCATCTCATGCCTTGTTAAATCCAATGAATAGATAAAAAATGCTATCTGATCCCAGCTGAGTGATGACCATGGTCATGATTCTATGTTACATGCTATGTTTTTTAAATTAGCAGACAGCTTTGTACATGGAAACGTGCATTTAATTTGAAGAACATCAATCGCCATAATGTGATCTTTTTATCTCATTAATGTTAAGCAAGGGTAATAGAATGGAATTACAAAATATCACTGTGAAAGGAATACAATTCAGAGAATTACAGATATCCCCATTAAAGCCCTAGAGATGTTTAGATAAGTCTACTTGCTCAGTTTCATAAATTAAAGATTCTTTTACCTTTCCTGAGGTTTAAATTTAGCCTTGGATGTTGATCTTCTTCAGAAGAGGGATTTTAACGTGGTTAATGCAACGAAGAAATTTTTCTAAAACAGCCAAATAAGTAAATAAAAATGTAAAAGGTCAGTGACGTATGAACTCAATTTAAAAGGTTGAATGGTATTTCCATGAGTAGAACTGTATTTTCTTTTAGCATTTAAAAATGAATGTTGGACAAGATCTGAATTTACTACTAAGTGCTATCAGCTGTAGCAAAATTGGTTGATACTGTTATTACCTGGCCATAAAATTAAATAATAAACTCCTCCTTTTTTTTCAGATTTCCTTAAATTTTATTGATTAATTGGTTAAAATATATATATGTACGAGAGTGATCATCAGGTTTACAGTTTACTGTTCACTGTCCTAAAACAGCACCTTAATGGAGCAGTATCATTATTTAGGCCACGTCCCTAGTTTTCACCACAGGTGCTGTTTTCTGGTTTGTTTGTTTTTTAAGAACTACTTAAGTGAATTAAATGAGACATAGAATATACCAGCCAGTTCGGAGGGTCATGCCAGCTATGTTTTGTCACAATTTTCAAGGATGTCAATGCATACTATTTTACAAATTGCTTTGCAAATGCATTCCAAAGATGCTACTTGATCTTTACTTAGTGCAAATTCTTGTAAGACTCAGAAACATCTTGAAAGAAAAATAGAACATGATGCAGTGACATCAAACTGATTATTCAATCTTCTTTCCTAACCTTTTGCATTGAAAGTATCTCAGTGAAAGTTATCTCTATGAATGCATGTCTGCATAAAACTCTATAAAAAGTACACTGAAATAATAGTATGGCTTTTAAATACAAATGCAGATAGTGTTTCTCACTCTGCACTCTGTATATGTGTGCTATCAGCCAGTCTTCATCCAGACTAAAATTTCAGCTTTATAGGGGCATAGCTCCAATATGGGGCTACAACTTTTGAGACAGACATTATTTACATAAAACAGTGCACATAATTTCATCTATCTTATGCCTTCTCATTCTGGAAGTTAAAAACAGATGAAGCACTAATGCATCACTAAATTTTTCCTTGTTCTGTTCAAGAAATCTCTCATGTTTTGACCTCGGAGCACAATCAGCCAGTGAAGGAGGGAAGCTGAGGATTTTTGAGCTTCCCCATTCTTACATAATTTTTCAGGAATCTGAAACCAGGCACCTGAGCAGAGGCTCATCAATCATCAGAACTTCAAAATCTTTACCATGATATTTGTATACAGATAATGCTAAGATAGTGTTCACTACTTCCAGCTTTGTCCTCCCAAATTTTATTTTCTCCACTTTCCAACTTTAACAGTCTAACAGATTTTAACTGAGTTTCTAAATGTTTCTAAGGAGAAATATGAAAAATTAAAGCAAA
This sequence comes from Forpus xanthops, assembly GCA_032466535.1. Lineage (NCBI taxonomy): Eukaryota > Metazoa > Chordata > Aves > Psittaciformes > Psittacidae > Forpus > Forpus xanthops. The sequence continues at coordinate 2,690 of JASSUY010052238.1, read as the reverse complement.
TTCCATTATACACTACAGCTTTCTAAGTATCAGTAGCACTCTCTGTTCAGAAACATTTAATGAAGCACAGGAGTGGACTTACAGTTCATGTTATAGGCAAGAAACCCATTCTCAAAATTCATAATACTGTGCATATTGTGTTGATGTAATGTTCCACAAATACGAATTAGAAATAAAACACTACTTGACTGTTGTGTTTACAAATACGCAGACCCTCTAGAGTCACTAAAGTTTCTTTACCGACATTCACCAATAATGCAGGTAGTACAATGGCAACGTATAATGTAAAGAACAAGATAGTTTTCAGAAATGCGAAGAACATTTTTAAATACTACAGCACTATTGGATCAACATATATATTTACACACACTGAAATGCATTGTATAAATAAATTAACAAATACAGACATGCATTGTAAAAAGAGTAACACGGAGTAATGTGATACTTTTGGAGTCAATTCATAGCCCTGCCTAGGTGTTCTCAGAAGGCAAATTTGACTTGAGAAGGAAAAAAAAAAAAAAACCTCTGTGTTTTCCAAAACGGCCTCTCATCATTGGTATGAAAGCTATTTTCACATCTAAATGAGGTTTGATGTGCGCACATTCTATTGATTTTGCACAAAACTGACAGGGTGCTGAAAGACCCATAAAAATGATTTGTGTATAAAACTTGTGTTCATACAAATGGAGGCTCCACAAAGGACCAGTGGAAAGTTTTCAGGATGACTAATGTACTCCGAATAAATTTTTAATCAATTAATTTACTGGGAATAATGAGAATAGTTCAACAGTTTACCATAGCTGAATATGTATTGGTATTCAATATTTTTTAAAACAAAAAGTTAACATGAATGAAATGTTTTAAAGATAGCAACTAGTTGTTTATTGCTCAGAATATCAAATTCTTTAGAAGTGGCATGCACATAGAAATCCGTTAGCAAAGAAATGCAGGCATGATATGTATAGAAATCCATATAGCAGATGGCAAGGACAATTCTATTTTTATAATAATTAATTACTTAGAAAGTAATGGTAGTGGCCAATCATTAATATTTTTAAGTGTCTATTTCATCAAAGTTTATTGGTGAGTGTTTTATCATGCTCCAAGAAATGATTAAGCAGAATTCAATATGTCTTTTTAGGTCTGGCAGGATTGTCATGTGGTTAACGATAGATCTGGATGTTCTTCATTGCTTTCTCATTTAGCTGAGGTAAGTCTTTGAACAAATTGCACAGATGTTCAATGTCTGTTTTTCTGCATCAGAAATTGGTCTAATAATAATAATTGCTGACGTTATAGATGTGCACTGAGATTACATTAACTGGCAACAGTAAGGAACAGTGGAAAATAATGGCTCATGTAGTAATATTCCTGTGAAATAAAACAGTTTGGGGTGTGCAAGGGCTGTAGGACATTGCTTCATGTTATCAAATAACTATTTCCTCCACAATAACTAGTTTTTGTAGGATACCCCACATCATGTAGAAAGTAAGAAAATAGATGTCTGAATGAAAGGCTTATATATGCACTTGTACATCTAGGTTCATCAAGGTAACCTTGATACAGCGCTGACCACAAAGGAGGACAATATCAGAAGCAAAATAATTTCTGAATGTTAAGTATGAAAACCTTTCCTACAAATTTGCAAAGCAGCTTAACTTTTGCCTTAGCACAATGCAGTGCAATAGAAAAAGAAAAAAGAGGAAAGTTGTTTTATCTCAAAAATCTGTATGTGATTTTGAATGCTAGCTATACATTAGAATGACCAAAGCATGATTATTTCAGACTGTCAATGCATTAAGGAATATTTTCCAGGTATTTGATCAAAGGAATGGAGGATTTTTAGTGACCTGTTTTGAAGTGTATAGAGTTGGTAAATCTCTGCAATTATTTTTCTGCAGTTAACAACATTGGAAAGTTGTTTGGTATGCTGATATATGTGCAAGGATATTCTGAACACTTTGATGTTTAATTCTATTAAATTTCTTTTTTAATGAAGTACTAATAAGAGTAAAAAATGCCACTGACTTTCAGAAATACCTGTGCTGTAGTAATTTTGCACATGTGCACACTTAAAAGATGCGTATAGATTCACAGAATCATTTAGGTTTGAAAAGACCTTTAAGATCATCGAGTCCAACCACTAACCTATCACTGCCATGTCCACGACTAAACCATGTCCCTAAGTGCCACATCTACATGTCTTTTAAATACCTCCAGGACTAAATCACTCCCCTGAGCAGCTTGTTCCAATGCTTGATGACCCTTTTGGTGTCATCTGCAACTTTACTGAGAGTGCACTTGAATCACTTCATCCAGATCACTGAAAAAGATTAAATAGAATAGGCCTCAACCCTAAGTACTGGGGAAATACCACCTGTGACCAGCCTCCAGCTGGATTTAACTCCATTCACCACCACTCATTGGGCCTAGCTATCCAGACAGTTTTTCACCCAGTGAAGGCAGCACCTGTCCAAGCTAGAAGCAACCAGTTTCTCCAGGGAATGCTGTGGGAAATGGTGTCAAAAGCTTTGATAATGTCTAGGTTGACAACATCCACAGCCTTTCCCTCATCCACTAAGTGGGGCACCTTGTTGCAGGAGATCAAGTTAGTCATAGAATCATAGAATAGTTAGGGTTGGAAAGGACCTTAAGATCATCTAGTTCCAACCCCCCTGCCATGAGCAGGG
>JASSUY010052208.1:0-17481 GCA_032466535.1 Forpus xanthops | reverse complement strand
AAGCCATGCTGGCTGTCACCAAGCACCTTGTTGTTTTTCATGTGCCTCAGCATGCCTTCCAGGACAATCCACTCCCAGATTTTGCCAGGCACAGAGGTGAGGCTGACTGGTCTGTAGTTCCCCAGATCATCCATTTTCTCCTTCTTGAAAATGGGGGTTATATTTCCCTTTTTCAGTCATCAGGAACTTCACTTGACTGCCATGATTTTTCAAATAGGATGGACAGTGGCTTAGCACTTCATTTGCCAGCTCCTTCAGGACTCACGAATGGATTTCATCAGGTCCCATGGACTTGTGTGCATTCAGGTTGTTAGGGTGGTCTTGAGCCAGAACCTCTCCTATAGTGGGCCCAAGGTCTTCATTCTCACTGTCCCTACGTCTGCCTTCCAAGATTTATTTCCAATAATTACTATTACAACTCTCCTTATGACATTGCACTGGACACATGTGAACCAAAAAAAATACTTTTGTCCTACAGTTTTTAAACCTCCACTCTTAATTTCATTTTTAAAGATTATTTATATTACTGTTATTAATATGAATACTGGGCTAATTTTCTTATTTTAAGATTTTGTCACTTTGTCTTCTCTTACATTTTCAGGGTATGGGAACATTTCTAAGAGGATGCTGACTTGAATGAATTTTGAGGGGAAGATTTATTATGCCGAGTCAAATATGTTATCAAAATTCGGACACTGGCATGCAGTTGGGACATCAAATTTATTTTCAATGACATTGTTAATTAATTTTTCTTCCTCAAGCTAATTTTAGACTTTTACTGAAAAGCTCGTTCAACAGAACTCTATGGTGTACAAGCCATTGAAACGTACTGTGTTTGATTCCATTCCTTTGTAGAAAATTGTCAATGTTCTCCTCTTGGGTTTTGTTAGGGTTTTATCCAATTATTTTAATAATGAGAAAATGTAAGAATTAGAAAGTAATTTTATTTGTCCTTTTCTTGCTGACAATTGGTAATACATTTCCTTTCAAATTCCTTTCAAAAATTGTGTTGGAAGAAATTAAGCCACCAACTTGGGTAATAAAAACATGTAAATGTTGCATGTAGAGATTAATTTTTGCATCTCTACATTTGCTGAATAGTCCCAGCAACCGCTTGTAAATAACTTTTGTATACAGTTTAGAACAGTACAGAGTCACAGATTGGTTGAGGTTGGATATGACTTCTTGAGGCCGCCTGGGTCCAACTCCCCTGCTCAAGTAGGCCAATCTACAGCTGGTCGCCCAGGATCATGTCCAGACAGCTTTTGAGTACCTCCAAGAATGGAAACTCCAAACCCTCTCTTTACTCTGAGTTTGCCTCACTGTAAGGAAAGTGTTTCCTGATGTTCATAGTGAAGGTTTTATGTTCTTGTTTGCATCCATTACCTCTGGTCTTTTATTCCCTGACCTAATCCTTTTCCACCAAGGGTACATTTTCCTTGTTCTAGACATTCCCTCTGATCTCAGGGACCTGGAATTCCTGAAAACTGGACTTGCTAGTAAAGACTGAAGCAAAGGTGTATTCAGTACCTTTTCACATCCTGTGCAGCATGTCCCGATTTGTGGTCTCATTCAGCAGTCAGACCACATTTTTCCCTAGTCTTCCTTTTGTCACCTATTATTTACAGAAACCCTCCTTGTTGCTTTTGACACACCTCACCAGATTCAATTCCACTTGGGCTTTGGCTTTCATAACCTCATCTGTGTGTGCTTGGACAGGGTGTTTGTATTCTTCCTAAGTTAGGCATCCTTGCTTCCACCCTCTGTATGCTTCCTTTTTAAGTTTGAATGGGCTTTCCTTTTTGTGGGCCAGGATTTGCTTTTGCCTGATTTCCTGCTCATCAAGATGGACAACACTTGAGCTTGGAGGAAGTGATTGCTGAATATTGACCAGCTTTCTTGGGCTCATCTTCACTCCTACAGAGCCATATCCCATGGGTCTCTCTTGAGTAAGCCTTTGGAAAGGCCAAAGTTTGGTCTCTCCAGAGTTGGGAGCTTGCATTTTGTCCTGTTCCCTCCTGTCAGGATCTCATGGTCACTGCAGCAAAGGCTGCTTTCAGCCTTCATGTTCCCAGTGAGTCCTTCCTGGTGGCTGCTGATGACTCTTCTTCCCACATCATTCTTACTATGGAGCCCTTCTTTACTTGGTCAACCATCCTGCTGGCAATGATGCCTTCGTCCCACTTAAATGAAGCGGATCCCATCCCTCCCAGGCAGATGCTGATCCTCAAATGAAGTCCCCTGTTACAGAAACCAAAACCCTGTCACTGACACCAGCTCCTCAACCAATTGACACACACTTGTCTCCTCTTCCTCCTCACCTCCTTTCCCCTCATCAGCAGGGTTGAGGGGAAACCACATCCTTCTGACATTGCAGGAATGCAGGAAATAGCAATCTAATACACTAAGTTGCGCATAACTTGGCTGAAGTGATAGCTTGGACTGAAATATGTACTTCTTGTTTGAAAAGTTCAGCTAAAGTTTCTCAGTTCTGACAGTGACACTTCACTCATTTGAATTTGGTTTAGGACTTGTCTTTATGAGTTACAGTGACTGTGCTTTTGGGTGGAAAGTTGAAATTTAGCTGTGTTAGAGGTACATGTTTTCTAGTTCCTATTGGTAGGTGCACAAAAAAGCACCCCTCAAAACTACTAGAAATCAAATTTCGACAAGTAACGAACTTCTGAAAAGATAGCCTTAGTACATGCTCAGTAGAGAAATGATCTGAAGGTGCCATCTGGAGGTGTGCCAAGCGTGCTTCAGTTCTTCCTTGCTGCTTGAATCCCATGTCTGTCACTCCTGCATAAGCACCGTGGGACACTCCAGCTGGGCACAGCCAAGCAGGTCACCCTTGCAACTGAAATTCTTCTGGGTGACAGTGGCATCAGTCACCAGTGTTTGGAGAAGACTATTTCATTGGTGCTCTTCTGTGTGCTTCCTGCTGCCCAAGTTGTAACAAGGGCAGGAAGCAGAGTATGGCTGAGGAGCATGGGCTACACCTAATGCAAGACCAGGGACTGAAACATCCAGGGTGAAGACGCTTGTCAGAAGGGGAGAGGCATTGGAACAGGGTGCCCAGGGAAGCAATGTAATGACCATCCCTGAGAGTGTTCAGAAGCTGTGTAGATGAGGCTCTTAGTAACATGGGTTAGTGGGGTAACAGTTGGGCTTGATGATCTTGAAGATCTTTTCCAACCTAGTTGATTCTGTGATTCGAAATACTGGAGGCAGAAGCCAAGAGAAAATAGTGCTGAAAGAGAGCAGGAAGGCCTGGTGATGGGTGTTTATCCCCCTCTGATTCGTACTCCACGTGCTTTGCCTTTTGCTGCTTCCACCCAAGTGGAAGATATTCAAGCTGAAGCCCTGTAGAGCCAAATCTGCTTCTCTCTCTGGTTAATTAGAGTGGCTGTGTGGAACAAAAGTGCTGTTCTTCAGAATGGGGTTTGTTACTGTTTTACTTTTGGAAGAGAATTGAAACTCAACGACAAAAGACAATAAAGGCGCAAAGCTAGTCAAGAAAATGTTAAGAACCACTAGGAATGAGGTTACTTGTAATCTTGAAGTTCAGTCCCCGTAAGCATAGGGACAATTACGTATTTCTTAATTAGATGATCACATATTCCTCTTCCCACAGGATCCTGCCATTTTTCAGCAAATGAGCTGGTTTTCAGTAGTCCCTTTCATCCTCCTCACTTGATGTGTAGCTCAAGCTGTTATTTATTAATGCATGCTACATAACCCTCAGACCAGATGCATAATTATTAATTCCCTTCTTTCTTCAGGATCCTATGCGGCTTTTACCTTTACATACCCATAGATCACAAATATTGATGAATAAGTTTAAGCATCATGTGCAAAGAGTTGGGATTATCGTCTCCATTCTGGGAAGAGGGAACAAAGGCAGAGAGCTACTCCTTTCAAGTATCTGCTCATTCTGGGTAGCTGCCTTGAGGACACATGCACTTCTTTTCCAGAGCACCTGCTGGTTTTACAAGTTGGGTAGGATATGTGACACTTGCATGAGGCTGGAACATGTGGCATGGGAGCTATTTTATGGGACTATTTATGTTCCTGGCTTCTGGGGATGCCTGTGAGGGTCTCTTCATTGGGGACTGTGGCAATAGGAAATGGGTGATGTGTTCAAACTTAAACAGGGGAAGTTTAGGTTAGATATAAGGAAGAAGTTCTTTATTGTGAGGGTGGTGAGGCACTGGAACAGGCTGACCAAGAAAGTTGCGAATGCTCCATCCCTGGCAGTGTTCAAGGACAGGTTGGACAGAGCTTATTTTGGTGTCTTAGGGGTTAAGGTGAAATAAGACACATGCACAATAGGTGGTGTTATTCTAACGGAGTATGAAGTATAGCTGGAAGGACCTTATCAAGATAAGGAATTAGCTCACTGAGGCGCTGAATTGTGTAGTGACAGTTACACTGGCTTGCTTCCAGATCTTTGTTTATTTACCATAAAAAGACTGGATGACAGCCAGCTGTTGGCTCTGTGAGAAGGCAAAGGAACAAGATGTCTACATTGCCAAAGGAACAAGATGTCTACATTTTCAAAGGACATTACAAGTTGTAATTTGTGTTATAGTTGCAAACAAGTATACAATGTGGGACCTAAATTTCAACTCATAAATCCATGCCTCATCCACAAATATCACACCACAAACTACACATTCAGAAATTCAACTGTACATATAACACAGAGGCTACACACAGAGAGAACTATGCAGCACATCCTTTTTTAGGTCGCAGGTGAATGTGCATTTGCCTGCATTACAAAACAACTCAGATTGGCAGAACACCTCCTCACTTCCCTGCTTGGTCAAGTAAGACAAGAGAGTAGCCACCGGATACCTCTGTGGAGCCTTGATCATACTAAAGTGAGGAGCTGTTCTCAGACCCCAGGCAGGGGCTCAGCATAACCAGCTCAGCTCAGTACAGCAGTGAGAAGGGTCGAGGTGAGAGCATAATGGAGAGGTGCAGAGCACGCTGCACTCCCTAAGGGACATGAGAACAATCTTGTATTCTCCAGCATCTCTCTTGGAAACAGTCTTTCCCTTGCATTTCAGGGTTATTTCTGGAGTCATGATCGTTGACTGCCATAGTAATCTTTTTTAAAGTGATGACCTTCCTATCACTAGGGAAAGTACAATTGCAGTAAGGTTTGTGGGAGTATGAGTCAAAAAGTGTAAAAGGAATGTAAACTAGCCTCTGTCACAGAGTAAATAACACACTCAGAGAAGCATGTTGCTGAGGAGTATCTTCTACTTTGTAGAAAGTGAATTACGTAAGTACTATACCAAGATTAAGAATAGTAAGAAGAAAATAGTGCATGCAGAGGAGTGAGTGCCTATGTGAGGAATATCTTCTACCCATGCACTTTTAGAAAGTTCATTATATGTAAGTGCTATACCAAGACGAGGAGTCCTGTGGCATCCACCTATAGCACTGGGTTCTCCTTTTGCCTCTCAAGGCAGAGGAAGACTGCAGAATTAATAAGTTCCTTCTCTGCTCCCAAGTATGCCATCAGGTTTTTCATGGAAAAAAAAATGTGTCAAAGCAGACTTGGACGCTGTGATTCAATTCTTAAATCTGAGCCTTCCTCTTCTGAAACAAACTTTCTCCTTTTTCTAGGTGCCTGTAATGTAGCATATGATGGCACATGCCTACAAGGAAAATGGGTTGTGAGACACAGTGAAGATAGTTCAAGGTTTTATCTCAAATAATTAAAGAGTTTTAAAAGTTAAAAGTGACAAATGAAGAGGGGAATTGTCTGAGCCAGTGCAAAAGGTTTGCACTTAAGAAAGAAAGCACTGTAATAAAGAAAAATTTTCCTGGCTTAGGGGATGGGTATCTGCAGGCAGGTGGTAACTCTGTGCTTGCCAGAAGGAATCATGCTGCTAGTTAAGTGGTTCAATACTTTGTCCATAGAAGCAAGTGTCAGACTCTGTGGGGTGGCAAAAATCCCATTTAATTTAAAGCTAAATAGCTTTAATGCAAAACAGAGCTTCAAGAAATAGATTGTAGAGAAGAATCCTGCTCTGCCAAGAAGGGAAGTGTCTAAGGTGTGATCTGCTACAGTGCCTTTTCTCTGGGCATTTATGGGACCCTGTGAAATGCATATGTTGCAGCCTGAGCTAAACGTTGTTGGACTCACAACAGCTCCCAGTGGACAGACAGCCCAAGATAGCAAGACTGCTTTTTCTCAGAGGTTGTGTTGCACCAATGTGGAAGAGGCTGGATTTGCAGCCTGCTTGCCTTTTTGTTCTGACCATGGGAGTGCCAGTGTGTTCAGGTGGGCTTACTTAATGGTTGCAGATAAGAGAGAAGAAATCCATCAAAGGCCAACCATAATAAAAGTCCATCCAATCTTGCCTCCCTTTATCATCAGCAAAAATCAAAGCATTAACCTTTTCTGAATGATTTCTGTCTGACTTAATGCCTATCTGGTAATTTACAGGACACTGCAGAGTTTGAACATGACCTACAGTTTCCTGGAGCAATGAAACTAGCCAATACCCAAATCATGTTATTGCCTGACAGCACATATAAAGAGAGACACACTGCAGGATGCTGTCCAACAAGACGGTTGCTTTCCTTCATCTGAGAGGTGTTGAGGTGCTTCTGGGAACCATTTTGTTAGTCCTGGCTTCAGGTACCAAAACTGTTATGCTCTGAAACCGACTCTCAAGAGGTATTTCGGCGCCTTTTATAAAGCCCTGTTTTAAATTAGACTTTGGAAGGGTTGTGGGGTTTTTGTTTGTGTGTCTGTTTTTAAAGAAAAGCCTTGCTTCAAAATAAAATAATCAACTCCATTTTCAAAATACTGAAAAGCAGTACTTGGCTTTTGTAGATTATCTTCTTATTTCTCTAGCCATGACTTCTTCAGTATGGCCTAAGCTTGCTGTTACACAAGCACTATCTTTCTTAGTTAATCTGTCTCAAAAGCCCTCTCTGCAACACTGGTGTTCATATGAAGTGCTACATGTCTCATGAGGGACCCTGCCAACAGAAGCAACTCAGATCCCCTGCCCTAACCTCTGAGGGTTTGTGATTATAACCTTTTGGAGGTGAATGCAGCCATCCTCATGAACACAAGGGACATGCCTCTTCACTCCACCCCGCTGCTGCAAGAAGATGTGAGGCGGTGATGGATTTACCTTTCTCCGAAAACATGATGTATTCGCCATTGTCTGAGGTAGTAAAATGCGAACCAATTCCTGTTAAAACAAATACCATTCCCCTGCTCTAAGCATTTTTCCTTGCTTCTTCCCAGGAATACCCAGACTCAGACAAGAATCCTGAGAGGAGCATTGTCACACGCAGAAAGGCTGCTACATTGCCTTCACCTCCACCTATTGATCCAAAAAGCTAGTGGCAACTCAATATACGTCTCTGCTAAAGTGCTAACAAGGAGTCAAAGAGATTTAAAATGGAAAGGAAGACAAAACTTCCAAGACCAGCAGAAATACTGGTTTTATCAAAACTTGTAGCTTTTAACTGAGTAAACCAGGTATTTATTCAAGGTCCAACAATTAAGCCATTCAGTCAGAAAGGCAGTAAAAGCCAGGGAATAAAGAAGATTAAATGCGGAATTTGGGAACTGCAGGCAGGTTCTCATTTCAGTGCAGAGACTTCACTAACCTGGTACCATACTTTGTTTGCAGGTAGGAAGGTATGGTTCCTTGAAGATTCTTTCTTTTCTTATGCCTCATGCTTTTCCCCGTAGGTTCTGTGTAAATCCAGGAAATGCCAATGTATCTGTACATTAAATTTATGTTTTCAGGATTTAACCTCTCAAATAAGTTCCCCTGGAGTAGGGGGAACAGCAAAATGTCTGTTTTGTAGGTGGGATAAAGTATGACTATCATTTTGCATTCAGCACCCAAGCTGCTGAAAGTCAGCTCCCTCTCGCTGAAGGCCCAGTAACTGATGGCTATGATCCACAACAGCTCATCAAGAAAGGGAAGACTACAGCCAGCTGACATGCAGATAAGCAGCTGAAGTAACCAAGAGCTCATTTGTCCACAGCAATGTCTGGTCAGCATTTGGATTAGTAAATTGAATATGGCAAAGAAAAGCCACCCGAGGACCTTCACTGTATGGAGTGATCAAAGCTCAGACTGTGCACTTTAATACAAAGCAAAACCTTGTACAGCAGAATACTGTGCAGTCCTGCATTATGTGAGCTGAATGAAACACTCAGCACTGTGGTCTGTATCAGTTGTGGTGCCACCCTGCAACAACTGAGCACTTGGAATGAGATGATCTTTAAGGTTGCTTCCAGCCCAAATCGTTCTATGATTCCCACCTGGGCATTAAGGGACATGACTGTCATCTGTCATGCTGAGAGGGGTGAAACATAGGAGCACAAGTCCGCAGAGAGGCCTAGGCTCTGCATCATCACCCTGGCTCTGCATCATCATCACATTATATCCTAGGAAAAGTATTAAGCTCCATCCCAAAACTAGTTTGTTCTCCTTTTCCCTCCCATAAATGTCCTCTGATTATCACCTGTAATATCCCATAGACTGCACTCTGTTCTAGCACTGACATATACCATAGTTCTATAAATTCAGTGAACATAATCATAATTATTATTATATAATATGTAAAATATAGAATTGATGTAGTTATTCCATTTAAAACAAGAAGTCTAAATACAAATAATAAAAAGTCCAGTTCACCCAGGAAGCAGACAGACACTTCTCATGGAAAATGGCTTCCGACAAGTGAAAAATGAATTCATAGTTCTTCAAAATCTGAAACTTTTTCAGCAGATGAAACTTTTCAAAGAATCTTTTGCAATGAACACAGAAGCATTAATTCCACTGAAAAGTTTTGTCAGGGGAAAGCTGCTTAACCAAAAGTTGCATGTAACACCTAGAGGAAATAGCATCCTTCGCTGGGTCACCAGCAGCCACAGAGACTCCTGGATTTTACATTCTGGGCCTATCCTTGCTGAGAGTGTGAAGTCTCTCATGTCATGGCGCTAGGAGGGTTTAAACTAAACCAACCTCACACTCATTATGTGAGGCTCAACTTAGTTTAGTGGCTGCTGCCCGATACCCTAGAGGGATCTGTGTTCTCTTCATGAAGACTCTTTAACAAGGCCCTCTGGTAAATCCCAATTTGTTTGGATTTGTCTTTGAAATGTACTGTTGTTCTTTTTGTCCTGCTTTTCACAACTGTCACTGTTTTAGAATCACAGAAAACTTTCTGCAGGAAGGAGGTCATCTAGTCAGTCCTGCTCCCCGCTTAGAGCAGGGCTGACTTCAAAGTCTGATAAAGCCACTCAGATGTTCTTGTAGAGCTGAGAAATCTAGTAAAATCCTGTAACTAGGACAACAGAAAAGCACATGGAATGGCAAGGAAACTCTGTCATGGCAATATTTTAAGTGAGAGCTGAAGGCATTCACTGACACAGTGTTATTAACAGAGTTGTGTGGCTCTTGTTACAGACTCTGTAAAGAACTAGTGTCAGCTGCACATGTGATATGTATAAAGTATGGCTATCATTTTGCATCATCCTTGTGTAAAAGATAGATTGCATTGTATAAAGCAGTAATGCACTGACAGTAACACTCAGGTATTTAATGCCAGCAGTGACTTGTCTACTGTCTAATGCCATGACGGCTGTTAACAGGTTCTGTTTGCTGTCTGGTGGGAAGGTGACTTTACCTTGCCAGGTGCTTTCTGAAGTTAACTTTGTGGATCTGCAGCTCCCTGGAGGAATGTTAAAAGTGAATACCAGATTAAGGTATGAATCACAGGAATTGCTTCTGGAATTGGGCTGAAAGGTTTGCATTTGAATTGGATCTGCCTGGGGATAACTTGACAGTGCTGGGGGAAGGACTTTAATTCAGTGGAAAATTGTAGCCTTAAGGTTGTATAAGTGGCTGGACAGCTGCTGGGAAAGGATATAAAACCCCTCTGGTTTGAACTACATTTATATGTAAGCTGAATAAACACACTTCTGCAATTTCTATACAAACAGAGCCATTCAAGTCTTCTGAGCTCTGCAGCTAGCCATTTTTGTGCTCCCATGAAAAGGTTGTGGTTGTTCCTGACTTGGAAAGTGGAATAGGAAAGACAAGGGGCAGAGCTGGAATGAGGAGGTGGAGGAGAGAGCCCAGCATGGTTGGATGTCCTCATCCTGCTGTTTCCTGAAGAAGGTGACATCTGCTTCCCACTGGCACAATCCTCCAGGATCAGCTCCCCAGCCGACCCTCAAGTACAGCAGCAGCAAGCCATGCTGCAGCAGGCAGAGGGCCTTGGCTATTGCTGCTTCAGTGCACACAATAAATGTGTTGTTAGCATCTGAATACAGTAAATGCTTATTTTCCTTGTTTTTACTTTAGTGCATGTCTGCATTGAGCAGCAAGGTGTTGCATTCTTATGGATGAGGGAAATCTTTACCCAGGGGTATAGCACAACCTCCCAGCATCCAGCAATGCTGGGATGCAGTTCATGGGTAGCAAGGCTGTTCCTCCAGTGAGCTCCAGCACACAGGGTGTGAGCTGATGAAACAGCCTTTGACAACCAGCTTTAGCCGGATGCTCCTTGGCTTTCTTTCACAAATCCTACAGGCCTCTGGGAACAATCTTGCTCCCTTGAAGGTGCAAGTCTCCATATGAATTTATTACATCATGATATTTTCACTAAGGTTTAGGCTTTCACTTAGAAAAAGATATCTAGAAAAAGTGGTTTCTAAATGTTCTGTCTGAAAAGATGACATGGGAATCCCATGCAGAACTGTATGGATAGGTTCAATTGTTTGAACAGAGGCATGTACTTTTATCTGGGATGACCTCCTGTTTCAACCCTCCAAGGGATTGGCAGACAATGCACAGGATTTACAGGAGGCCTTCTCCCTTCTGCGGGAGCACGTGGAGACTAGAAGGAAGACCCAGGTGGTACAAGATGGCTCTTGTTTAGGCATCGTACCACTAAACTCTGTATTGAATGGCTTTTCCATTCCATCAGGAGAAGGTGTTCATGAACAAGTTAGCTTATTTCAGAAACGAACAATTTGGCAGTAATCCACTCCCCAGAAGGCTTTGTGCCAGGCTCTTTTGCTGCTTCTAGCCTCTCTCTGGCTTCAACCAGGCAGTACACCGCAGACAGCCACACGACCATTGTGCTGTCTCTGGCCACCATGGGGTTCAGATGTCCACCTAGAAGTCTGGGAGCTGGGCTGTGAGCCTGGGCATCTATTGCTCCGGAGTTGAAATATCTACAGGAGCCCCAGTAACTGCTCTGGGGTGTCAGACCCTTTGCTGCAGCCGCAGCCCACACCCTTGTACCTGAGCTGAAGCAGTTAAGCTCCCAGTGACCTAGGCAGGTAGGAAGTAGAGGGGAAATGAAAAGTCTGGAAACTGGAGGGGAGGGGAAGAGTAGAAATGGCAGAACTTTCCTGCATGAGCGTGCCATGCAATGGTTTGTTTGGTAACTACCACACCCTGCTATGTCCCAGAGCTATTTTTGTCTGATGACACTTCTATGCTGACTCATCCCAGTACTCAGCTTCTGACACACACTTATGAACCACCAGGCAAAATATCCACCCATAGCTTTATCTCCAGACCCACTGTTCTGCCTATAATACAACAGGGCTTTAAAGCATGAAAGGAGCATAACAAACTTTCCTCTTAACAAGACCCAATGACATGCATGTACCTTGTCATTACAGCACAGTGTTATTATCCTCCAGCTCCTTAGGTAATTAGGACATGCTCAAATGTTCTTAACATTACAACAGTCAGTGTGAATGATACTATTATTATCTGGAAGAGGTGGACTTCTGTGGCTCAAGTAATACAGCATTAAACCAGAGCAACAACAGGTCACAGCAGTAAATTCAGGTACAGGTACTGAAAGTCTGCCCTTGCTGCACTAAAGTACTAGGAATAGCAATTGGACTCAGAGGAAATAGAATATATCTCACAGAGATTGAAAGTGATTTGGCAAAAGTGTCTCCATTCAGTAAAATCATATTCAAACTGTCTTCCCTCTACCACGTCTGACAGGGCAGAGTTGCTTCCACCTGATTCATTCACATTTAAAGAAACCCCCAATGGTGGTGGGTTTCCTACCAGAGTCTATACACTGTAAATTGCCCAGCCAGATGTTCCCAAGTGTCAGAATTGAGCAGAATCATATTCCCTGAGATACCATTTTGCTTGTTAGTTTTGTTTGGTTTCTTTGACAGCCTCCTTTTTGTCATCAACAAAACTGCAACAGAATAGCTTCCAATGATAAATCCTTTTGACTCTGATTTCTTTCTGTCACTGTTAGCTGATAGTACCTGCTATCACTGTTATATAGCTTGGTTTATATGGTCACTCGAAATACTCTCTTTGAGCAACTGCAGCCTCCATGTATAGACAGGAAATTATAGAATCATGGAGTCATAGAAAGGTTTGGGTTGGAAGGGACCTTAAGAACATCTAGTTCCAACATCCCTGTCATGGTCAGGGATGCTTCACACCAGACCATGTTGCTCAAGGCTCTGTCCAACCTGGCCTTGAACACTGCCAGGGATGGAGCATTCACCATTTCTCTGGGCAACCTGTGCCAGTGCCTCACCACCACTCACAGTAAAGAACTTCCATGTATCTAACCTGAACTTCTCCTGTTTCAGTTTAAATGCATCATTCCTTGTCCTGTCACTACAGTCCCTGATGAAGAGTCCCATCTTCAGCATCCTTGTAGGCCCCCTTCAGATGCTGGAAGGCTGCTAGGAGGTCTCCACGCAGCCTTCTCTTCTTCTCCAGGCTGAACAGCCCCAACTTTCTCAGTCTGTCTGCATATGGGACATGCTCCAGCCCCTGATCATCCTTGTGGCCTCCTCTGGACTTGCTCCAACAGCTTTGTGTCCTTATGTTGAGGACACCAGAACTGTACACAATACTCCCAAGTGAGGTCTCACAAGAGCAAAGGGGCTGGATCACCTCCTTCAGCCTGCTGGTCATGCTGCTATTGATACAGCCCAGCACATGGCTGGTTTCTGTGCTGTGAGTACACACTGAAGCTGGCTCATGTTCAGTTTGTCACTGACCTACATCCCCAAGTCTGGATCACTTCTCTGACAAACCTGTAGCTATGCCTGGGATTGCTCCAACCCAGGTAAAGGACCTTGCACTTTGTTGAATCTCATGAGATTGGCATCAGCCACCTCACAAGTGTGTCAAGGTCCCTCTGGATGGCATTCTTTCCATCCAGCGTTATCAATCGAACCACACAGATTGGTGTCATCAGCAAACATTTATAAAAAATAATTGACTGGTTTGCTCCTTGGTCATCTTCTTTGTGATACACCATCTTTTCAAGTGGTCTCTGAACATCCCAGCCTTGTACTAAATCCCATTTCATATTGTTTCTAGCAACTACGATCTCTCTACTGAGCCATACTTCTACTGGCCCATATTTCTACTAACTTTCTAGCTAGGATTTTTGATGACATAAGGGTTTTTTCTCTCAGGTAAAGGAAGAAACAAGCAAAAGCAGTTAGACCCTTCTGCAACAGGCAGGTTACAATAAGAGGTGAAATTAAGTTGTGAGTCTGCAGTGTGTTAAGTAATGCACCTGTAAGAATAGGAATTACTTGTATCACTTGTCATCCTGCTGATCCACTTTCCTAGCTACCAAATCTTCCACATCCTAGATTAAACCTTCCCAACTGCTCCAACACTACAACCTAGTCTGTCCAAGCTTCTGGATTTGGATGAGTCCTGTGAGTCTTAGAAAATTTTCTCTTACACAGATCCTTCTCCCTCAGTTCATGAATTGTTTGCCTGGGAATACTTCAGAGATAATCCAATGAGATTAGTATTTAATTTCTGTAGGGCTTCAGAGCAACCTAATAAATTTAATTATGGGCTAAGTAAAACCCTACTCCTAGTTTTTCTAATGACTCATGTTTGATATGTTTAGAGATTTGTCAGTGACTACACCTCTGTGCCAGCTGAAGATCAAGTGCAATTCGTCTTTTTCACTTCCATTTTTTCCCTTAATCTATTACTGCACAGCTTCTTTCTTTTGTCTTCACTGACTCCGACTTCTTAGAGCCCCTGAGAAATGTAGAAACTAAAGCCAAGTCAAACATACTGCTTACCACCCTTCTCGCTTCACATGCCACCACCCTGACATATACAAAAAAGTGCCACTGGCTTAAGCAGAATCAGACCTACCTTGTAAAATGGCAATTCTCAGACAGAAGGCTGCTGAGTATCAATTCCAGCTGGTGGTCCAAATTAGAGTAATGAATTGAAATGAGAAGGGTTGCTCTTATGAGAAGATCACATTAGAAGTCATCTCCTTGGGAATGATTCCTTGTGTTATTTTCAGTTTTAATACTTTTTTCCCTGGAAAGGAAGAAACTCAGTGGATGCAGCCTTCTCTTATCACTGAGAAGCCACCCAGACATTTCACTGTTAAGGCCAGCTAGAAATAGTCTACTTAAAACTCCAAGCAATCAGACATGATTTTTGCTTCACATGTGCTTTCTTTCATGAGATAACAGCAGCATAAAAGAATGAATACAAAACCAACCAGCAAGAATCTCTTTCCCTTCATTTACCCTTATTCTGAAATCATAATCTTTTGGGAAGCAAAACCAGGAATTACTGGTTAAAGAAGTTCAGTCCAGGTCACCAGCATTTCTTGATGTTCTTCACCTTGTGATCACTTTAACAACAGACCTCCTGGCTGCAACACCGAGGCCTGTGTTTCACCCTTCTTTATAGCCCCACAAGGACACCTACATGGCCTTCCTCACAGGTCTCCCAAATGAATCCCTCTAGGTGACAGAACTACACGTGTCATCTGAAAGGCTTCTCAGCTCAGGATTCTGTCCACCTTTCCATCCTTGCTTCTTCCACAGCACTCCTACTTCTTCTCTGAAAAGTTCAACTATGTTCTGTGGAGATGGTGGAGAATGAAGAGGAGACCACATATGCTGTGCAAATGCCCACTACACAGTGTGATTGAAGTTTTACTTGCAGTGCATAGTTGCACAGTCCAGAAGGAACTATATGAGAATGCTCTGGAGATCAGTTTGTCCTATTAAGCTTCACAGAAGATTAATAAGATGCTCATTTGAAATATAGCTATAGATAGAAAAAAAACCCAACCAACCCACAACCAAAACCAAAGCAAGACAGCAGAAGTCCCAAACTATTAAAAACTCTGAATTTAAAGAACATTTTCCAAGTTTGTTTACATGATGTGAATGAATTCACACTGTACTAGCAAACAAGGTGACAGCTTTATAGTCCCTAGAAACTCTTTTGCTCCAAATGATTATTTGCTGCTCAGTCATATCTCCCAGGAGCTGAGAAGAATTTGACCTGGTTTTTATATCTCTTTTTTGTTTGGTTGGTTGGTTTTGATTTTTTTTTTTGGTTTTTTGTTTGGGTTTTTTTTTTTTTTTTGACAGGCAAAGACACAGTATATTGTGTTTTTCTTCTTTACATCAGATAACTGTTTAATGAAACGTAAAGTGAGGGTTACCGCTTCACAGCCAAAGGAATGCCAGAGGGGAATTGAAAACTGAGACCTGAAAACAGTCTAAATTTCTTTAAAATAATACCAAACCATTACTACCCTGTACCAAAAAGCCTTTAGTGGTCTTACAGCTGAACCCAGGACACATGTCAAATGCATCTTTAACTAACCTTAATTATACTTCTCACGTGCTCACATTAGCAATGAGGAAAAGAGTTTGCCATACCTAAAAGCAGTTTTTTCAGGATATGTTTTCAAGCATTCAGCTGGACAACAGACGACAAGAGCTAAGGGCTGTCTCTGAAAAACACCCTCACTTCTGTTCCTGTATTGAACGTGATGCCTTCAGTTTCTTCGCGAGTGCAGTAAGGAGCCTATTTATGAGAGACTTCAGCCAGTGGAGGGCAGCAGCAGCTGGGCCTTAACGCAGCACCAGCTGCTGAAAAGCCTTCACAGTATGCAGTTCAGCTTCAGAAGGATGCTCTGAAATAATGACCGTAGTGTACTCCAATTCAGCATCTCTCCAAAATCTCCTACGTTGGTGTTCACTTTCAGGAAAAACTGCATAAAGAGCTACAGTGAAACCAATACTATCAACTAAAATGATTAAGTACTTCAAAAGCAGCGTGGCCATCGTTACAAAACAATCAGGGCAAGGCTTAAGGAAAGTATTTCAAGAAGGCCCTCTCCTAATTTTTTCATTCCTAGACTACGGGAGGCCAAGTATGCCAGTAAAGTAGAAATAATCAACAATACTGCTTATGGTAATAAGCAATCCTGCAAAGAGTTTAAAAGCTGTTCAAGCAAACAAAGTAAAAAAGAATTGATACTTAGGCAAATAGGTTAGAAATAAAATATGGATATCCACAAATATAACCCATTTTATGGGATTAAAATGGATATAACCAATTTGACAAATAGGTTTGAAATAAAATATGAATATCCACAAATAAAATGTGAAGGAGGGAAAATTCATCAAAATCTTACGCTTAGGGTAATGGGTTTAAACTTCAGATGGTTAGATATAAGGAAGAAGATTTTACTGTGAGGGTGGTGAGGCACTGCACGGGCTTCCCAAAGAAGTGGTGAATGCTCCATCCCTGGCAGTGTTCAAGTGTTGCGTAGGATTTTGAACATCCCTGGCAATGTTCATGTGTTGTATAGGATGAAGTGTCCCTGCCCATGGCGGGGTGTGTAATCAGATGATCTTAAGATCCTTTCCAACCCAAACCACTCCATGATTCCTTGAAATTACGTGAAGATTTTCTTTTAGGTTGAAGAGTAAGGAATCCTCCCTGTCAGGCTGCATGGCCACTTAATAACTCTTCTTTACAGAAACATAAAAAAAAAAAAAAAAAGAAAAGAAAAATTGCAAAAGTGTGGCAAAAATTAAGAAAAAAAAATAATAACTCCAAGCCTGTATTGTGGAGAAGGTTGGAACATCACAACTGGAATGCAGCAGAAGACCTGTCTCAAACTGAAATATTAGTTGATGTGGTTTTAGTACAATATAAGGAGAAGAGGAAGCATAGCTTGTAACAAGGGCAATCAGAGTTCATTAATGTGCTGAAACACTCTGTATAGGCAAGTGTGATCTGATTCACATAGCACTTCTGGATGTCTTCAAATGTTTACAAGGAAACCCCTTGAGGTGTCCCAAAGAAAAATGACATAAAATAGTAGTTTTCTGTATTACTGTCCAGTTAAGAGTAAGAAACAAGAGAAAAAATTGTTCACTTTCACAAAGGATAATAGAATCATAGAATAGTTAGGGTTGGAAAGGACCCTAAGATGATCTAGTTCAAACGCCCTGCCGTGGGCAGGGACACCTCACAATAAACCACGCCACCCAAGGCTATGTCCAACCCGGCCTTGAACACCGCCAGCGATGGATCATTCACAACTTCCCTGCGCAACCCATTCCAGTGCCTCACCACCCTTACAGTAAAGAATTTCTTCCTCAGATCCAAT
>JASSUY010052207.1:0-19794 GCA_032466535.1 Forpus xanthops | reverse complement strand
CTTGTATTATTATTGGTGGTAGCAGTAGTGATTTGTGTTATACTTTAGTTACTAAACTGTTCTTATCTCAACCTGTGAGAGCTGCATTTTTTTGATTCTCCTCCCCATCCCCTCGAACTGAGGAAGAAAGAGAAGGGAGTGAGTGAGAGAGCAACTGCATAGTTTGACAGCCTCAAACCATGACATCCACTAACAATAACCCGCCTTAAAATAAACTAGGCGCTTTCATACCCAACCCAGACGCGTACAAGAAAGAACATAATAATATGTTTTCCAAAGCAGACTATATCTGCATATTCAAAGATATTTCCACAAATATATAAAATCTTATTCCTTTCCTATCTTCGTCTAAAGTGTCTCATGAAAACTTGATAAAATTTTTCTTCCTACCCTGCTCTAGAATTATGTATTCTTCAGTTGTAGTGAGGTCACACTTCTGCAAAGAAAACAGTTTTGTTTGTATATGTTAGAAAAATCCAACACTTGTTAAATGCAAAACAGTCCTAAAACCCAACAATCTGTTGCATTTTAGGAAAAAGAGGAGAAAAAAAAATAAAAATGGTGGCTTCAAAGTATTCATCTATAAACTGTAACAGAAAAGTTCAGCTAAAGGTAAAAAAAAATAATTGTAGTTTAATCAGTTCTCTATTCAACAGTGAAAACAATACATACAAAAATAAAAATCTGAAACTCTCATGCTAATTATGTTTATAATAGCCAAGTGTTCTAGTTTCCTTTCAAAATCAGGAGAAATTTTACTTAGAGTCAAAGCCAATGAAACATTTTGTCATCATCTGATATTAATTAACGGCTTTGTGCTTACCTCAGTGAGCACAGATGTTTTGCAAGGTGCATTTTGTTAAAAGCTATTGATAGCCTAAATGCTTCATAATAACTAACTTCGTCTTCCTTCTCCTTGCATTTCCCATACCTTGAACTAATTAAACCTAGGAATGATTACTAGTAGTTTAATAAAAAATGCAACAATCTTCACCCTTACTGAAATTGTTTTGACTTGGTACAACATGTTTTCCAAAACTAATCTGTAAACTAAATATTAAAAAGCACTAGACGTAAAGAAGCTTAAAATGTGAAATCCAGAGCAAAGACAATCAGTGAAGAAGCAATCATTCATAGGAATGCAGAGTGGCTGTGGGAAGTCAAGATGGATTTATTAATTAGGCAGTGCAATTAATTTGACAGCTCAGGAAAAGCAGTGTTTTCCTGAATCAGGATATTACTTTACTTTGATGCTAATATGTAAGCAGGCATTTGACCCAAACTGGATACACACTAACTGCTGCCCTAGTTTTCAACTTTATATATCCAGGTACTAACTCAGAATGACGAACCCCAGTGCCTGTCAATCTTTGTAGAGAATAAGTTAAAAGTACAGCTGTAGATATAGAATCCTTTTTGGTACTGTCAAAATCCAGATTACAGATGCACGGGTCAGGATTCAGACGGTGCCAGTGCCGACTTCTTTTCCTCATGCCATTAAGGTGTCAAGATGCAAGAGATTTCTGCCAGTTTCTGATGTAATAATGTATCATAACATTTTATCTTTTAGGATAGGATATTTGAATGTGTCATCATACATCACAATGCATCATAATACATCTTTATGGTCCTTTTCATTCTTACACTTGTCAGACCAAACATCAGAGACATAATATAAAAATCTCATTCAACATCCTAAAATGGCAAATCTTAAGTGTCATTACTCTTAAGACTTACACTTCAAAATTTCAGACACTCCTTGCATAATTTTTTCCCTAGCTTGAGGGTTTTTTTTACTTTTAACAGGGACATGTTAATGAGTTTTCTAACTTGATTATAGTTAGATTACTTTTTGTTTCTCCATGTTACACTTTGATCCCTGACTAGAATGAGTGCACTGTGCCCATACCTTTCCACTCTTTCAGTAAGCTCATGAACAGTTTACAGAAAGCCACCTGTATTTATGCCAACATTGTTCTAAAACGATAGCCAGCTTTGGCACTCAAGCAGCTGAGCCAGATGCTCCAATGCAATTTCTGGAAACTTTAAATAAAAATACAACAATTCAGAATCCTGAAAGAGAAGAACTAGTACTAAAATGTACCTTCTCTGATCTCCAGTGTGCACAGTACAAAAAGACTCCAGGTTTAGAGGAGGCAAGGCAGAGCAACATAGAGCTACTTCATCATTTACCAATTATGCTGGTTTACTCAAGTTCCCAAGCAAGTTTCATAAACAGTGAAACTTCACCTAAGCTAGCTGAGGCAGGTTGCCAGCAGTATTCAAGTTAGCTAACATAAAGCCTATCTTAGGTATGCATAATTTGGATACTTTTTTCCACAGAATAAACATTAGTATATTCTATCATAGCAGGCTATTTTTCACATAGGCTTTACATTTTCCATTCTCACCAAGGCAGAAGAACTCATTTAACCCACTCTACCCAGAGATCTCTAACAAAGGGAAGGCTCAGGAAGACATACTTTCCATCACCCATATTGACATGTAATGATACAATGAATATTGTAATAAATCATCATTCTTATTAACGCTTCCACTGCCACAAAGACACAGAAATTTGAATTTCCTGCACTAACGCGGTGGATTTAGCTTTAATATTTTGAAGAATGAAGAATTTCCTTTTAAAAAATTTACACGGTGATATTCAGCCAAGTATTTAAATCATTCTATTAATTCTACAAGCTTCTTACCCTAACCATAGGCCCAGGTTTTCACTTAAGCTGCAACAAATTAAATAGAACTCTTCATTATACAGCATTGATTAGATACCTCCAGAGTACGCAACAAGCTCAGGATATATCACACAGGTTTGCTCTGGAGAACGGCATTAGATTTTCTTTAAACCAGGATTGTATCAATGTTCCTGTTTATTGGTGGACTCCACACACAGACGTATCTGCACAGCTGAAAAAAATAATGAACCACAGGAACAGAGCAAGCCTCTGACAGAAGAGGAGTATCTTATAGATGAAGACCAGCTCACCACAAAACTATGCCCTGACACTGGGCTCAGAGTATTTCTATTTTTTCCTCTCATTTACGTTAGAGACAACTTGTTAAAAGCATGCATACAAAATATTTATCTTTTTGCAATAAACTAAATAAAATGCTATTTATTCTCCAGACTTCAAAAACTTTAACACCCACTAAACATTAAACAAGCTCCCATCAGTCAGTGGAAAGTCTTTTATTAATGCTAATGAGCTTTCTATCAAACCCAGTAAAGGTTCTTGTCATTATAATTTGTTATCACCTTATATTTAAAGAGCTACATTCACACATCTATAATATAATTAGCTGCTAGACTTGCTTGTGATCAACGTCACTCTAGGGAGTGATAAGAAATATGATTTGATTAGGTTGGTGGGTTTTTTCTTCTCTCCCCCTTTTTTTGTGTCCTCTACTTTTTTTTCTGTCTTTTTTTTTTTTTTTTTGATCATTCATTTAATAAAATGCATATAATTAAAATTTATATAGAAATGCTAAGGTTTCTGTAATATCATGTTTGCCCTTGGTTCTGCAGGGAAAGAGTGGTGATTTCACCATATGTGGTTTCTATCCTGTCTCTCAGCAACAGGTAGTAATTTCATTCATTGTGGCCTGTACCTGAATAACCAGCTTTTCAACAAGTGAGCTTCTGCTGGAGACAGAATAGAAGGATTAGCAACTCATATTCACTCCTTCAGTGCAAATATTGCCTCTCTGGGGAATTATTACATCTATGTCCTTAGCACAGCTAGACAGAAAGGTAAGCATCCAGCAGAATATTTTGCTGGCTATGAAAATCAGACCAAATGCCGCAGCAAACTCATCTTAAACCATTGTCTCAGCAGGGGGAGAGACCTCTGCTTTGGAGGGGTTTAATTTTTTTTTTTATATACAAAAACTTGTCAATGGAGAATAAAGATGTGGAGGATAGTGAGCAATGTGTCAGATATGAGACATCAAATCAGATATTTTTTTTCCCACCTCTGAGGGACTGCAGCCATAGGCAATGCTCTCCAAGAGCAGAATAAAAGCAGTAAGAAGGGCAGAGGAGCAATAGACAGAAAGTGTTATGCAAGGTCCTCAGCCTCCCGCACTGCCTCACCAAAAAGACTAGGAGGCACTAGGTGCCATACGCAGCAAAACAGCAGGTGAGGCCACTGTGGGAGAGGAGAAGTGTTGGAATGAAATTGAAGTACAGAGATGGAGGGGGTTCTTTGTCAAGGTGCTTGATTGTTTATTTTCTGTCCCTTTTACTCTGAACCACTGATAAAAAATTGTGTTAAATAGCAATTAAATTTCCAAATTGAGCTACATCTGCCTGTAACAATGGGTAATATAGGTATTCTGCCTATATCTACCTTACAAATTTTGTATGACTTTGAGCTTGAGGCGAGGCTTTATTGCCTTTCATGCCCATTTCCCACAACTACCATTAGCAACTGAGAAGCACTCTACTTCTGTTGACATTTCACTCAAATGAAAAAGAACCCACAAACTTTAAGTGGGAAAGAAGTTACCAATCCTACTTCACCAGGATTTAGAGTTAAACACAGTTCCACACAATTCTCAAGTCACTAATATCATGGTCCTTTGATTATTTTTTTAATGTAATTTTTATAACATGGGTTTATGTGTGAAATTTCAGTTGTTTGAAATGTATTAGAATGCCAACATACAGAGATAATAACAGAAGCCAGCACTCTGAGAACTAAATGAGAAAAAATACATTATCCCACCTATCAGAACTTGTATTTTCACTTGCTTTTCTGGGCTTAGATTTTTGACATGTACTTGAATATGAGATTATAACCATAACATGAACACAATGAAAACATGAAATTTGAAAGCACTATAGGATTAACTATCAGTAAGAATGAAAAACTGAGTGGTTTGTTTTTCTTCTACATATACTTTTGGATTCAGAAATTAACTTCTATAATTTACCATCATAAAGATCTTTAGGGATTTAAGAGCTACCTTTAGTGCAGTTGCATATTTATTATGTATACATTTTGCTGACAGCCTACAAGTAGCTGTAACTGAAACAATACAGGGCTACCACATACATTCGTGGACCCAGACATAAACACCTGGGAACTAGTAAACACTAACATGAAGGAAAACCTGAATTTTAGAGGCTCTTCTTCCACTGTTCATACTAAACATACCCTAACCACGTCCATGTTAGGGTGACAGGTACTGCATGTTCATTTCATGACTATATTCACCAGACTTCCACACAGGTTGGGATTCACCTTAATCTGCACCTTAAAAATTCAGGATCTACTCAAGATGTGTTTACTATGAGATGTATAGTTGTGAGGTAAGTACTCAGAAGCCATACCTTACCTGAGCCACTGGGAACATGATTAAATTCAGCATAAATGTTTGCAACAATTATGTATTAGAGCTACATTATGATTATGTCTGTAACATTCCCAAAGGTTTATCACTGGGTTTACATTCATTTCAGAGTCAGCTCCTTCATCTCCCATGGTAGCTCTCCAGACAGTTTCAGATGTCACATAAGGATAATGACAGCTGTCTCACATGTGTATATGTCTCTGCTACTGAATTAATTCCATATAAAACTATTTACTAAAAATGAGTTAAAGTCACTACAATACAAGTGGGATTTTGGCTAATTCCTTTAAAAAAAAATAAAATAAAAAACTACAACAAAACCAAAACCCAAACTATTTAACCCATTCCTTCTCCCTTTGTCTTTAAAAAGTATTTAATATTACAGCATATATATTCTAAGAAATCTTTGTTATATCAAAACCTCAAATCATACACAGGCAAAATTCAGAAGCAAAGATAAAATAACAGGACTGGGCAGATAAAGAAATTGTAATGGAAATGCAGAACTGTAAAAAATGGAATCTTTTCATGTTGGATGTAGAAATTATGATTCTATTATATTTGTCATAGGCAGGAGGGGAGGAGGAGGTAAAGTACTTTGATATTAACTAAATTTAGTGCCAGATTTAAAAGCCATGAAGATAATACTGCTGCATTTGAAATAATGAAAACTTCAGTTTCCTACCCCACAATACTGATGCTCCATGCTACAGCCAACTTATTTAACTTTAAATTTATTTTTATTCACATCATACCTTATTATTTTCTTTCAGAGTTGTTCTCTTTTTAGTAAGAAAAAAAAATTAAAAATAGAATAGGCTTTTCACTGCAGGTCAAAAAAAAAAAGTTCTCAGTGATTAAAAAAATAGGCTCTAAAAATTGAATTCACAAGATAACAGTTAGCTGAATGTTTTAAAAGATTATCCTGGTGACTTCAACGATAAAAGTAATTCTGCATATGTCATTTTATTTAAGGCTGACAATTACAATCTGAAGATCAAATTCTGAAAATAAAACTGTTTAAGTGAAAGATATTTAAATTCTTAAGACAAACATTGGTATATAAGGCCTAGGAAAAATTTTTGCTTCAGGGGAATGTTTTGATGCCTATTGGGGGGTTACTAGAAATATTAGGGATAAGGTTAAAATAGACAGAAGAGAAAGCCTGGTTCTCCAATGCAGCAAGCGCAGCAAAGGCCAGCCAAAACCTAGTGTAAGCTGCAAAAGCTCTTCTCCCCCAGCCTCCCAAAGAAATTTGTGGTTACTGTTAAGGTAGAGATGACGGAAAAAGTTAGATCTGCAGGTGCGGTGGGCCTGAAAAGCAGTGACACAAGAAAAGAGCAAGCTGCAAAGGGACCTGTCCTGGGAGCAAGTTTGCTGCAGGGCAATGCCTCCAGGGCGCTGCAGATATTTTAGGATTATATTTAGAACATGGGTTAAGGCAAAGAGGAAGCCTGGATTTTCCTGTGAGCAGGGCTATCAAGCCTCTATCCTCTACCGTGTATATTTCCACTGCTTCTGAGCTAGGGAAAGATTTCTTTACTTACTTAAGTGTATGTGGGATGTGTCTGAGTTTCTTTAAGGTGAGATTGTTCTCATGTTTCATTAAGTCAAGCTTAGCTACATCAGCTGTATTCTCAGAACAGCGAAGTCATCACTATCTTGGTGAACTCGACCTCTTAACTCTGATGCCTTTTCCTACCAGTGTCCAGCTGTCAGCAAGAAAAGGTCACTGGCCATTTGCCTTAATATTTATCCATCTATTTTGCATTTTCATCAGCTTAACTCATTGCCTTTGATAATTTTGCTTTATAAGTTTTGTCCTAGGAGAGAAATAGAAAGGGGGCTAGAAAGCCCTACTTTTGCTTTGCAGTTAAATACTCACACTGGCATCAGTCTGGTAAGTAAAAATACTAAAGTTTTACAGTGAGTAATGTGTGAAAACTGTTTCTTGTGTCCTGAATCATAGTTATTAAATAAAGTCTCCTCTGTCCTGAGAGGCGTGTTAATCTTTATCGTTATCATACCACCTATTAATTAGTTTAGTAACACCAAGAAACAGCGCTATTGGAAGATCTCCAAGCATTATGAACATAAAGCAATTACGCTTGTTACAGATTGGCTCTTTTCAACACTGTGATTTTCTTTTTGCCTCTTCTCAGGGTTCACCTTGTTCTGAGCTGGATGCTACAAAAGCACTTCCTTCAGGGTAACCATAGGAACAGAACGCAGAGCATGATATGGGATGCAGTATCAATATGCAAAACACAGTGTTTTCAACTCACAGTGATGCTTTGTTATAAGGATCCAGGCCTCTTAGTACAAAGGTTTTACAGAATATTGCTTTCTCTACCTGAAAAACACAGTGAAGGTCAGCTGCTGAAAATATTAATTTTGCATTTCTAGCAGAGATTTATAGTCCGGCATAGAAAACTGTCCTTTTGAGTGACCAAGTGCAGCAATAAGAAAATAAAACCATCTATCATAAACACATGAGTTCTTACTAATCCCATGACCAATTTAAACAATGCATCCATAAAACTGGAAATCTTTAATTATCTTTCTGTGTAAACCACTGGCTGTTAATCTTGTTCAAGTCAGTCAAACCACCTGCACTTCAGTCTCTGCGCATTGACCTACATCAAGTACATAAGTAAATGCTTTCTGAGCCATTTCTTTCATTTAAGATTTTTAAGCTGATTTCACAGAGAGAGGTAGTTCAGAAAACCTTAATATTAAAAGTTAAGATTGGTCATAGTAAAACAGCATGGCCAAGACAACTTGAACACGCAAAAAAAAACCAACCTCCTGAGTAGACAAAACTGAACTGGATATCTAACAAAAACATGGTATCATCTGAAATGTCTCCCATATTCTTTGCATTGTTTAGACCATAAATATTCCTAGCCAGTTTCTTCTGTTTCTTGACTGGTAAAAATGTTAGGGGTTTTTTTTCCCCCATTTAATAGGCTGCATTTTAGGGACTGACCCACTCAACACAATAATTTACCCTCCTTTCGTTTTGCGCCTTGGCCCTAACCCGCTCTCCGCCTCCCTTACCTTTCCTCTCTAGTAAACATTTACTTTCAGATCTGCATACAGAGCAACTCATTGCATGCTCACAGTGATGCCCATACTAGACAGGTAGTCTAAAGCTCAGATGGATGGAAATACACATTTTTAATAACACATCAAGTGCACATAAATTAATAATTGCAAGAAATTTATGTTAATAGGACCATGACAAGTTATTTGCCCTTTCAATCTTCCTGCCATACAAGTTTCTACTGTGTTCATCTTTAACCCTTACAGCTGTCCTCTATTTGCTATCTGTAACAGCAATCCCAGATTTCTATTTGCCTCAAACACTACTGCAGTACCACACTAGGATATACCAGCATGTATATGTCCCTGGCTCTTCAAATATCCTGACTAACTGAATACAGAAGGCACTCACTCTCAAATAAGAACAGTATCTGTAATGATCCAGCCTAAAAGAACCTTATTATAATTTTCACTGCCTAAGGCTCCAGTAACAGTCGTCTGTGGACAGACATTAACACAGAAGCTTTCACCAACACATGAGTAGAATATATCGAGTGAAGTCTGAGGTCAGTTAGGCAAACTTCTAGTTTATCTGTATGATTCTTCTCTGTTTTCCAGTAAATGCTTAAGAAACGATGACGTACAACATAAACACCTTTGCAGTAACATATACTCTTGCCGTCACTGCAAACCATAAATTTATTTATAACTGTGCTAAAATCCTGCTTTTATTCTGTGAAGAAAAAAAATAGCTATAATGCTATATTTTCACTATATGTTTATTGCATAGATTTTTATAACTGTTGATACTGTTACAACGTCAAGGATAATTTCTTACAGGCCAGTAGCTATCAAGCCTGAATTTACATTGATTTTAATGGTGCCTTCTCAACAAGAAACCAAATCAAGGTTCACAAGACAAAGTCAAGAATTCAAATATCAAATATTTCAAATTAAATCGATATGGTAAAAATGCAAGCTCTGATATGACAGAATTTACCCTAGAGGAGGACCTGTTATATTTGAGCCTATTAGCATCCCACAACTCACAGAGCATTTCAGAGACGGTCTTGTTATTTTCCTAAAATAAAAACTATTGAATAACATCCTTATCCAAATGCTGGGAATGAATAAATAGAAGGAACACAAATATCAAGTATTCTATCTCTGAAAGCGAACTTCATCTTATTTCTATCATGTTTTAGTACACGATCATTGTTTGCTTGTTTGAATCTCTCACCATCCCCAGTCATTACAAACCCCACCAGAGCAAATCTTTATAAGCAGATACAGCTGACAAAAATTTCTTCCCATTGTTAAGTACTACTAAAATCAT
The DNA here is from genome assembly GCA_032466535.1 of Forpus xanthops. NCBI lineage: Eukaryota > Metazoa > Chordata > Aves > Psittaciformes > Psittacidae > Forpus > Forpus xanthops. The sequence continues at coordinate 10,040 of JASSUY010052207.1, read as the reverse complement.
AAGCACTACTTTAAAGAAATGACACAAAAAAGTGTCTCAAATATTAGCTTTGGAGTCCTTAAAGGAGAGAATTCACATTTCTTTACAAAAAAACTTTCCTGAATTCATCCTTGTGTTACCTCTAGAATATCCAGGATCTGTGAATAGAGCACAAACTACAATTTTGAGAATACAAGGTAAGAAATGAGGTATCAGTAGACTGCAGCTTCTAGCACAAGAGAAGGGAAGACAAAAAAAAAAAATACTTCCTAGACTCAGATTCCAAAACTGAGTCTAGGAATCCAGCCCTAAACCCGACACCTGTGTCTAAATTAAAGACAGACTTATCATGGGACATATGTTATGGGATGATGTACCACAGCCTCCCAAGCACTCCTTGTCTCTGGCTAAATACTTCAGTCAACATAAAGAAAACAAAGGATCATAGAATCACAGAATGGTTTGGGTTGGAAGGGACCTTTAATATCATCTAGTTCCAATCCCCAGCCATGGGCAGGAGCACCTTCCACTAGATTTGGTTGCTGAAAGCCCCATTCTACCTGGTTTTGAACACTTCCAAGAATGGAGCATCTGCAAACCATGCCATATGCCTTGGGTTTTTCCCCAGAAGAAAATCAAGCAGGCAAGAAACCATACTGCTTTTCTGCAAACCCTCCAGCGCAGACACTGAAGATCCATACATGTTGTCAGGCGGACATGGCCAGGGGTAGCCCTCAGGAAGCACTGACAAAACATAACACCCTGTAGTAACAGAGCATCAAGTTCATGAAAGCTGCTTGATTTCTTTACTCATTATTTGCTTATTATTATTCCAATTATTATGCTGTCATTATTCCAGTACTGTTATCAACATTTGGTAACAGACACCTATCCTTTGCTTTGCATTTTTGGATTCATAGAGACCTGATGAAATATTTTTCTTTCCAGAGAGTTCTGAGAACATCTTTCCTCCATGAGTCTGTACATTCAAAGACAGCTTCTCACAATCTCTGAGTCCAAAGCAGCTTTTGAGAACTAGACATCATGTAAGTATGGACTTCATAATAAGTCTCTGCAGAAAATACAGCCAGGTTCACTTGGATATTTTTTTCCATACCCCCCAGTGAAAAAAATAGACATTTGACTGCAACTATGCCTTAGAGTTTTTTCTGTGATTTTCTTTTTCTGTCACAGGCTTACTTATGCTGCACACATTTCTTCTGCTAACAGCAATTCACCTCCAAGCAAGGCACAGGAAGACCCAGGAGAACAGTTTATAGACTGCATGCAAGGTCAGCAATGAAAGATATGAAAGCAAAGCAGTGCTTTTAAGGAATAACATTTATGCCATTTGTCATTTAATTATTACTATCATTTAAGCCATTTTGTTTTGTGAGCTGCTCTCCAAAGGAACCATTTTATTCCACACAGGATGGCATATTCAGCTTCCGTTGCCCTCACTGCATCACACATTAAGTGCCATCACCTGTTACCATAAGCAGTTTCAACCAGTTCCCCCAATAACTTCAAACAAAACTACATTTTTATTATATACAGACATTAACTTATCATGAATGTCACTAGAGGAGAATATTTCTAAAATAACACAGGTAAAACCAATATAAATGAAAGTAAAGCAACCCAGCTATCACTTCATCTTTGTGATAAAATATTGATTTAAATGACAATGAAATTGGTTTTTACTCTCACATCTATAACATTTGAGTTGCATTCTAAGATTCTTCCACTGTTACAGATTCACACAATGGTGCATACAGACATTTAAATCTGTTCCACATACAAACTTTGAACACCACAATTTGCATGCTAAATTGCACAAAACAAGTCATGCCAACATACACACTGCTAATTGTAGGCTCGATCCAATATATAATAAGCTGGCATCAGGACATCAAAACCTCAAGCAAGAGAGGAGCTGACAAGCTAAAAGCTCTTGCTTTATTTGAACATACTGTGGGTTTTTTTTCTAACAGATGATGAGCAGTAGTAATAATTGCATGAATTTTGTTGCAGGAATCAGAAAACAGAATAAACATTCATCCAAGGATCAGAATTGCAGGAATACTGCGGATCATATCTCTTCTAATATTCTGTGGTGATTCAAACTCTGCCTTACCCTCAAAAATTAGGTCCTTATGTTCATGTCTCTTTCCATTAATTTTTATAACACTTGGAAACTATTATACAGATAATACATGCAAAGTAACCATTTGCATGGAATTATTCTGGAAGTGTGTGAAAAAAAAGGGAGGGAATATTTGCAGATGAATTATGTATTTAAATCAATACCAATTGTTATTTTTTTCACAGGTTTGCATTTCTTTTCACCTATGATAAGTGTGGGATAATCAATAGGCTTTTCTCAGATTTTGCATTTCAATCCCTGGTTTAACCATAATATTTCTAAAACTTCATTTAGTAACCCAGCTTTCCATTGCATTCATAACTGGTATGTAAAGATTAGATTTTAAAAGGCCTTTACTGGTGGTACTTTTTACAAAGTCATTCAGTACTTAAACACTGAAGTTTATTTTGAGTGTAAGGTATTTAACATATCCCCCAAAACAGGGCAGAACTTCTGAAATCTGGAATAAAAACTGACATGTTTGAGAGCATATTAATGATATGTCAGGTGTGTTAGCTCAAACTGCTGTAAATATCAGACATGTTTTACTTTTTAAGGATACCCAGCACTGACAACAAAATGTGCTGGGTTTGGCTGGGGTAGGGTCAATATTCTTCATAGTAGGTGGTATGGAACAATGGTTTGGATTTGTTCTGGAAACAGTGTTGATAGCACATAGATGTTTTAGTTTTTGCTGAGCAGTGATTACACAGAGGCAAGGCCTCTTCTGCTCCTCACACCACCTCACCCCTACGTAGGCAGGTGTGAAGAAGTTGTTAGGGGACACAGTTGGAACAGCTGATCTTAACTGACCCAAAGGATATTCCAAACCATACAGCATCATGCTCAGTATATATTGCTGGGGAAAGAGGAAAGGGGAGGACATTTGGAGAGATGGTGTCTGTCTTCCCAAGTAACCATTACATGTGATGGAGCCCTGCTTTCCTGGGGATGGTCAAACACCCACATGATCTTTGCTCTATCCCTCCTTGCACTGACGGGTAGATTCTACAGCAAGGAAAAATATGGTTGCAATACAGATTAAAACTGCAATCCTCTAACACACAGGAAGATGTGGGATGTTTTAGGTCTAAAGAAGTCAAGGGAAATGAACAGAAAAGAAGTAATAATTATAAAGTCAGTATATGACAGCATGTATTGGCTGGTTTTGAACTTTTCACTGCTTACCAAACAGAAATGTGGGGTTTATTTTCCAAAAAAGAAAATATATCTGTACAAAAATATTCACTATAGGTACATAGAGACTAAAAAACAGATTAGGGACAATGTGGGCCCCCTCCAGAAGCCATTAGGAGAACTGGCTACCCTGGATTTGGGGAAGGCTGAGGTTCTTAATGAAATCTTTGCCTCAGTCTTCACTAGCAAATGCTCTGACAACACCACACAAGTCTTGGAAGGCAGATGCAGGGACTGTAAGAATGAAAGCCCTGGGTCACTATAGGAGAGGATCCAGCTCGAGACCATCTTAGGAACCTGAATGTATACAAGTCCATGGGACCTGATGAAATCCATCTGTGGGTCCTGAAGGAGCTGGCAGATGAAGTTGCTAAGCCACTGTTCATCACTGAAAAATCATGGCAGTCAGGTGAAGCTCCTGACACCTGGAAAACGGGAAATATATAACCCCATTTTCAAGAAGGGGAAAATGGATGAACCGGGGAAGTACAGACCAGTCAGCCTCACCTCTGTGCCTGAGCAAGATCTTGGAGTAGATTCTCCTGGAAGGCACGCTGAGGCACATGAAAAACAACAAGGTGCTTGGTGACAGCCAGCATGGTTTCACTAAGGGGAAATCCTGCCTGACCAATCTGGTGGCCTTCTTTGATGGGGTTATGGAACTGATGAACAGGGGTAGAGCACTTGAATGTCATCTACCTGGACTTGTCTCTAAGTTGAAGAGACATCAATTCAATAGGTGGACCACTCAGTGGATAAAGAACTGGCTGGATGGCAGTACACAAAGAGTTGTGGTCAGTGGCTCAATGCCCAGCTGGAGACCAGTAACAAATGGTGTCCCTCAGGGATCAGTGTTAGGACCGGTCTTGTTCAACATCTTTGTGGGTGACATGGGCAGTGGCATTGAGTGTGCTCTCAGCAAGTTTGTCGATGACATCAAGCTGAGTGGTTTGGTTGATACGTTGGATGGAAAGAGTGCCATCCAGAGGACCCTGTCACACTTGTGAGGTGGGCTGATGCCAATGTGATGAAGTTTAACCATGCTAAGTGCAAGGTCCTACACCTAGGCAGGAGCAAAGCCAGTCACAGCTACAGGTTCGGAAGAGATTCAGAGCAGGCCTGCGTAAAAAAAATGAACATGAGCTGGGAGTGTGTACTTGCAGCCCAGAAAGCCAGCCATATCCTGGGCTGCATCAAAAGGGGTGTGACCAGAAGAATGAAGGTCTATAGGGATGCTGGGGGGGACTCTTTATTAGGGACTGTAGTGAGAGGACAAGGAGTAATGGGTTCAACCCTAAACAGGGGAAGTTTAGATTGGATCTGGGGAAGAAATTCTTTACTGTGCAGGTGGTGAGGCACTGGAATGAGCTTCCCAGGGAAGTTGTGAATGCTCCATCCCTGGCAGTGTTCAAGGCCGGGTTGGACAGAGTCTTGGGTGGCATGGTTTAGTGGGAGGTGTCCCTGTTCATGGCAGGGGAGTTGGAACTTAATGATGTTAAAGTCCTTTTGAAACCTAACAATTTAATGACTCTATAAAAATAAACAGCAGCCTTTTAACATATGTCATGCTATCTTGATATACCTTGGTCATAAAGACAACAAAATAAATGATTGTGTATCAACATTCCTCACACTGCTAGGAGTCTGCAGGAAAATGTGCACACACAAAATGATTCAGCACATTCACTACCAGGTTTTTAAATGGCTTTACATAATTTAATGAAATTTAAATACAGTAAAAGCATAAAGCTTTTATACTCAAACTCTTATTTCAGTATTTTCTTTTTCATGAAATAAGCAGAAAAGCTCAAAAGAGACCAGTTTTAATTAGCTTTGTGCTAATCAGATTTAGAGATTTGACAGATTGGTAGCTCAGAATATATATACTTTCTTTAGAATAAAAATAATTCCCAAGAGAACTAGAGATTGCCATATTTCTTGTAATGTAAGTATTGAAGTCTGTGTGAGAGTAGGCCTTATATCAAAATAATTTGGTAAAGATTACCATAACAGAGATGTTTAGGGGTTTAGATTTTTCTCACATTCCACATCTTTTTTTTTTTTTATGTTTTTTTCCTTCACATTTGAATGAGTCAAATAATGCAGATCTCTTCTCAGACAGTGCCAAACAAATTTGATTCTTTTGAAAAACACTATTTGCATAAGCCAATTTATGCACTTGAGCTTCTCTCCCCAAGTAGCTCTTTAGCTCCGTGCTGTGCTGCTTTTTTAATGGGAAACCTGAGTAAGGTTAAGCAACCTGGGGCAGGAAAACACATTTCAATTTCCAAATTAAAACCGTAAGTATCATACACTTCTAATTCTGGTTCAGAGTTACTTGAATATAGTAAACAGCTTCATATTCACTCTTATTTTAGGAACAGAAGCAACAGTTTTTCTAATCTCAGTACAAGGAAAAGGCACAGACAACTTTGTGAAGTCTCTCAGTATCACACTCCCACAGATTGAAGGTGTGTGTTCCTGGCTATGTTTCCACAATACATTCCCTGTTCAGGTACATTATCAAACATTCTGAAGCATGTTCCTCATCATCATTCCTCAGAACTAACTCCAGCTGAAGCTGCTCACCACATTAACACGGATGTAGCTTCTAAGAGAGTTAAGCATCTGAGGAATGTCCAGAATCAGAGAGCATGGGGTGCTAGGGGCAGGGGGGGCTTTAGCCTGGATTTAGCATTATTGAAAAAATTCAACTCTAATTGCACTAGATTTATCAGCATCAATTTTAGCTAATGAAATTAGGTATTTCCTTTCTGAGCTTTTCAAGGCACCACACAGCTCTGCTCTTATCTTAGTTCCTAAACTCTTCAAGGTCATAGATTGACTACATAGTGGGGTTTTAAAAGTTTTTACAATGCTTCTAAAGTTTTTTTGTGTACACTGTCAATGATTAACAAGACTTAGTTATCATATCAGTCTTGGTACTGAAGAGCACTTAAGCACTTGCAAAACCTCAATTTCTTGATCTGATCATTTAATCTGACAGGACCAACTTAAAGTTAAAAGCATGTTCCACTGCTTTGCTATTTGTAAGTCACAATGTTTACCACCACTATGTAAGTTGAAACACAACATGTAAAACATATCCCTTTTTTGGGATGCACAAATTTACTTATAATTTTAACACTGTCTCTGAAAATGATCTTCAGATCTTATTCTCAACTGCACAGGGAAAAATCAAGTCAAAGATTTTTTGGGCAGCTCTACATATAAGTATACAGGACACAGCAGATTCACTTAAATCAGATGTTGCCTCTAATATCCTAAAATCCATTAATCTCATTCTTCTGCCTCTCAATTTTAGCAGCAATTTCGTTCCATATCTCTTTATGCCAATAAAGGGCAAAACTTGATTAACCTAGAAGAATTTAGATTTATCAATTAATTCAACTGAAAGTAAACTGGTATTGCAGTGAAAATGCTTAAAAAAAATCTACCACATCAGTGGCTTACCGAAAGTAACACTTAGATAGAAAACTAGATTTTGACAACAGAAGTAAAATGCAAGTAATTTACAGGGCATGTAATCATTAAACTGTGTTTGTCTGATTGCTACAGGGCTAAACCCAAACTCTCTTTGTGAAAGAGTTATACATATAAAGGGGTTTTATGCAAGGGACATTATGTAAACAGGCAACCAATTCTTTTTATTAAAGATTGGTATTTCTTAGTAGGGCCTATTTATGAAACTTTTGAGATTAGACAGATAACCTATGCCTGCAATTCAAAAACTTCTTGAAGACAGATCCCAGAAGTGATATTACAGACCAGAACAGAACATTGGAAAATGTCATAAAGAAAAAGGAAAGTGATAATGACAAGCACCAAATGCCACACAATTTCACAGATCACTAATAACCACATTGGTAACTTGAATCTCCACCTAAGCAGATAATACTAAAGTATGTGCAAACAACCTGACACATCTGGGAATGGTTTTGCCTATCTCCCAGTTCCTTCATCCCAGCCATGCATTACAGATGCTAGCTACTAAAGGAAATATTAATTTAATAAATACAGTGCAAAAATTGCCGTTCTAAACTGGACAGCATCAGTCCAGTTGTACTGTATTGTAGTCTATTGTATTACAAGTCATTGACATAAAGTACAGCGAAACAAGAACCCAGGCCCCTCAACCAATAAACGCTAAAACAAATGCTGGCTGTAAGTAAGGTATGACATGCAGAAACTCCAAGATCGAGAGAAACAGCTTTGAGAGCAAATAAATCAGCATTGTGAAGAGTGACTATTAATCCAAAACAACAAATGCTTATCATAAATATGATTAGACACACTCTGGTTAGATCTGTCATTATCTCAACCTTTCATGCCCCACACTGGGTGCCACAAAGAACCACTGTGGTTTAAGCCCAGCCAGCAACACAGAACCATGCAGCTGCTCACTCATCCTCCTCCCTTTGTCCCCTCTACTCCCAGAGGAATGGGAAGGAGAATGGAAAGAATGTAACTCCCACGGCTTGAGATCAGAACAGTCCAGTAGCTAAGGTATAGCACAAATCACTACTACTAAGACCAATAATAATAATGATAAGGTAAATAACAAGGGAAGAGAATACAACTGCTCACCACCTGCCAACTGATACCCAGCCCGACCAAGCAGTGATCCAGTCCTTTTGGGTAACTGCCCCCAGTTTATGTAGTGGGCATGAAATGCTGTGGTATGGAATCCCTCTTTGGCTAGTCTGGGTCAAGTGTCCTGTCTCTGCTTCCTCCTGGCTTTCCCTCCTTCCTGGCAGAGCATGAGACTCAGGAAGCCATTAGTCACAGTAAACATTACTGAGCAGCGATTAAAAACATTGGTCGTATCAGTGTTGTTCCGAGGCTGAAAGTCAAAAACACAGCACCGCACCACCTACTAAGACTGAGAAAAATGACTGCTACTGTCGAACCCAGAACAACTCAACAAGACAAAGTATCTGCACCATTTGTGTGTTTCCTAGGAATAGCCAACTAAGATCTCCAGCCACTCTCAATAGAGTAACAAATAGCATTAATGTGTCAATGTATGCTGTATTCTATATGACTGTACCAGTGTGTGATAGCCCTATTCTGTAAATATTCACCTTTTGCAACAAAGAGATCACTTGGTTCTCTGCACTATGCCTTCTGTGACCACTGAACTGACTGTATTGACAGAAGGATACCAAACGAGACTAGAAGCTGATTTACACTAAACTTTGACAAAAGAACGCTGTTTATCACACTTCCTCCCTCATCCTGCTAATGGGGCACTTCCATAGAAGATACCTGAGAGTAGTTTGTATTTTCAGCTGGTGCAAGTAGACGCAAATGGAGAGGAACTTGTCATGGTGTAAAGCCAGAAGAAACCAGAATAATTTGAAAAGTAAAGCTTCTTATGTTCTTTTACAGTTATCTTTATGTTTACCAGCTTTAGAGAAAACATGAGAAGGCAGAAAACAGAGCAGGGGTTAGACACAGAGCATCAAGAGTTTCATCTAGCCACTAATGGCTCTAGAAAAAATATGCCAACTACCAACCAGCACCAGCCTCTGCATCTGTCCCTCTCCCTTATGCTGCCCACAACATGAGGACAGAGAACTAAAGAGGGTGAGAAACCAAGTGCAGTAGCCAAGCTTCCACAGAAAGCAAATACATTTTCAGTACTCACATCTAGCTGCACCTTCCAGAAAATTCACCAGACACTCAGGGTTGCCAGCTAACTGAGATGTCTTTGCTCAGGACAAAGGAGAAGTTGCTCACAATGCTTTAAGATTATTATTGTTGCTCTCTCTTTTTCCCTGCCTGCCAAACTTCACCATCTTGTGAGACAGTATGTAATCATGGAAACTGCTAGGAATTTATTTTGTTTGCTTTTGGCTTTCCTTTCCTTTTCCTGTACTGTTTTTTGTTTTGGTTTGTTTATTTGTTAGGGTTTTTTACTGAGAAAGTAAAGACTGGCTGAGCAAGTTTGGGCTGTTCAGCCTGGAGAAGAGAAGGCTGCATGGAGACCTCATAGCAGCCTTCCAGTATCTGAAGGGGGCCTATCGGGATGCTGGGGAGGGACTCTTCATTAGGGACTGTAGATATAGGATAAGGAATAAAAGATTGAAAATTAAACAGGGGAAGTTCAGGCTAGATATAAGGAAGAAGTTCTTTACTGTGAGGCTGGTGAGGCACTGGAATGGGTTGCCCAAAGAAGAGGTGAATGCTCCATCCCTGGATGTGTGCAAGTCTAGGTTGAAGAGTCCTGGGTGGCACGGTTTAGAGTAAGGTATCCCTGCCTGTGGCAGAGGGATTGGGACTAGATGATCTTAAGGGCCTTTCCAACCTTGACAGGCTATGATTCTACTATTTGTGTCTAAAGTATTAAAAAAAGGAAAAAAAAAACAAACACACTATCTTTTTGTCCTTCTAGCATAGAATCATAGAATAGCTAAGGTTAGAAAGGACTCCAAGATCATCTAGCTCCAACCTCCTGCCATGGGCAGGGATGCTTTACACTAACCCACATCACCTGAGGCTATGTCCAACCTGGCCTTGAACACTGCCAGTGATGGAGCATTCACAACTTCCCTGGGGAAACCATTCCAGTGCCTCACCACACACACAGTAAAGAACTTCTTCCTCTTATCCAGTACAAACTTCCCCTGTTTAAGTTTGAAACCATTACCCCTTGTCCTCTCACTACAGTCCCTCATGAAGAGTCCCTCCCCAG